>JAEIIJ010000776.1:0-76731 GCA_018904815.1 Drosophila ogumai
TCACTGCGTTGCAAACTTCTGACTGAAATTATAATACCCTGCAAGGGTATAAAAAACATGCCTCTTTAAATCAATGACTAAGAGACTCTTATATATTTAATTACACACCTTTCGGCGGCTTCTGAACTCATTTAATATCTACCAAAACTTAAGTTTCAACTACCTAAGAAAACAAGTGCGCTGTGTCGAATTCATTTAAAAAAGCCTCTTACATTATCCGAATATATCTGAAGACTTTCTCTCCGTGTGGCGGATGTCCCGTTCGCAATAGATAAACCCAAGACAAGGTCTTGCCGCCCACTTTCGCCGCCCGGTTTTCCACCTCGAGGTTTTTGCGGCGACACGCATAATTACGTATGTGTGCTGTTGTGGCCGTGCGCCTGTGTGTGTGCATGGGTGTGCGGTGAGTACCGCCATTTTCTTTATGCCCGAAACAACAACAAGCGCGTAGCAGAGCGAGCTGAAAAGAAAACACGCTGAGGGAGAAGAACAACAAAGACAACGGCGAACGGCGAAAGAAAGGACGACCGAAAGAAGGAAGAAAAAGAAAAAAGAATGTAGGCGGCGCCGGCGAGGAGGGTGCGAAGGAATCCCCCACGTGGCACAAAAAATTAAAATGCTTGCCGGAAGCTGAATCTCAAACAAGCGGGCCCAAGGCTGTTGTTCCAAGCGGGGCGGAAAAGCGGGGCAAAAGCGGAACCGTGGTGCAGGGACGTTCAGGCAAGCAGCGGAGGCGACGGCATGCACATGAGCTTAAGGGGGGGCGGGGCAAGCGGAAATTGTTTTTGTTAGTTGGCGTCACATTTTTTAACAGCTTTTTTTTTTGTGGTTCTTCTATTTTTTCCTGGAGTATAAATTGCGAGAGGGTGGTGGTGCCGTCTGAGCCATTGACAAAAAACCAGATGACAAGCAACCACACCGCAGTCCCAAGGGCTTCCCCTGCACCTCCCCGCCTACGGCGGTTGCAATTTCATTTACCATTTACCATTAACCATGGAAATGCATACGCGAGGAAAAGCCAGAGAGCCGCGCTTTTAATGAGACACTTTTCCACGCGCTGCCAAGTTAATGAGCATGGCCGAAAGCAACAAGTCTGCGGCTCTGACCCACTTGTGACCTTGGGAGAGTGCGAGAGCCTCTGGAGCAACTCAAAACAGACTTTTTTCCTAAAGAAATGCATTTCTGGCCGATGCTTTTTATTTCCTTAAATTAGTTTTTCAATTAAATGCATTAAGCGATCATATTTAGGAACTTAGGCTGTTTAAACAAGGAAATTGATTACCAGAAATCAATAGATGTTTTAAAACGTATAATTTTAATTTATTTAAAATCTATTTATTCAAAATTATTAAAAATGTAAAGTTCCAAATTATAGATTTCTACTGGAAGCTTTTCTCACTAACATAACACTTCTATATAAATTCATCAACATTTAAATATCTATCTATATCTGTTTTATATATCCAAAAATGTTTAATAATTTTCTTTAAGTCACATTTTGAACTGTTGCAATTTTTCGGCATTAAACCCTTGAAGTCCCTCCTTTGGTAAAAGAAAACCCCCGCATTGGAAGGAGGACAAAGACTATAGCTCATGGTTGGGCCCCGCTATTTTTCATCCGCCACGTGAAGCATTTCTTATCTCCTTTCTGGCCTGGCCCAATGTTATTAATATCAGATGAGCTGGGAGTTGGGAGCTGGTTGCTGGGTGCTGGGTGCTTGGAGCCTGGAGCTGCTTGTTGGTGGCCAGAAGCTAGTGGTCCTGACCCGGGCAACAATTATGCAGCTGCCACAGAGCCGAAATTGGAACAAAGATACAGTTTTCCGTTCGGGCTTTCTTTTTCGGCACAACAATGGTGGGCGCTGATCGAAAAATCAATAATTCATGAGTGACTGTCTTTTGAGGGAGCAACACAACTCCAGCACATATGCAGAAGTAAACAAGCCGCAGGATGAACAAGGACCCAACGCAGGTTTCCTTCGAATTGTCGTCGTCGGTGCCGCAACTTTGCCCTCAAAAAATATTGTTGCTGCTGCTCTCAGCTTCCCGGCGATGTCAAAGTCTATTTTACAAAATTACGAATTTGTTACGTTTGCGGGTTTCACGCCTCCGCAGCTGACAGACGCTCGATTTCCACGGAACGTGGCAGTATGTCGGCCAATTTGTCACGCCCCAAGCAGGTGGCACGTTGGCAGGATGTTGGCCCTTTGGCCAACTGAAGACTCCATCGACATTTGCATATTTATTGGGCCAGGCTTATCAGCAGTGTCGCAACCATTGCAATTAATGGCCCTCGCTTTCCTTTGCTTTCCGTGCGTTTGCACACGAAATCAGCCAGAACCGAGCAGCAAATTGTTGCTGGCCATGTGTGTGGGCCATTTTTTTAGGTGTGCTTCTTATTTTGTCTTTAACAGTTGCTTTTTGGAAAGACTTTCTTTATTTTTCGATATTTCTAATGCGCAAATTGTGTGTAATTCCCTGATGGTATTTTTAAATCCAAAACTGTTAAAAAATAAGGATATATACGCTTATTAAAATATTCCCAGGAACTTGGTATTATTATCTTGAATATAAGCACAAATTCGACTAAGAGCTTAAACGATAACGCAGCCTTTAGTGTTATGTATGTGGAAACTCCTTCGGTTATAGAGCTCCTCGCCTGCAGTTTTAAAATGGAAATTGAATGTGTTCTGCATTTTGCAACTCTCCATTTGCGGCATGCTCCGCTTATGGTCGCAATCAAAGCTTAAGCCTTGGCCATTCGGCAGCACCGAATATACGTACATACTATATGTGGGGAAAAATATAGGAAAATAATCAGTAGAGCGCAGCACGTACCCCGCAAAGAGGCGGGAGCGAGCAGGGGCCATTGGTAAACCATTAAAATCAACCCGAAGCCGGCTAAAGTGGGCTTTATAGCCGCACACAAAAAACAGCAGCAATGCATATAAAATGGGGCTCACTTTGACTTAAGCACATATTAACTGAATGCCGCCATATAACACATATATTCTGCCTTATTTTTTCTTACAGTAAACGCCTGCACGCTGCCACACCCCCGGCACAACAATGGAGGCGCCGCCATCCATATGACCCGGGACGATCAGATGCTAATCAGCAAGGGCGTCTATATTCCGTCCCCGTCGCCGGCGCCGCCGCCAGATGGCTCCTACTACAACATGAACAGCGACAGATACTTGTCCTATCCGCCCATGGTGAGTGAGATCAATGACCGACCGAGCTAGCTAGCTAGGAGCAGGAGGGGATTTGGCTGGGGTCCAAGCTTAAGGGAGGAACGGCGGATGCAGCTGGCTTAATTGCCCGCATCTGCAGTTACCTTCTTTGATCTGGCTGCCATCTGGCTGTGCCGCGTCCCTGCCAGGATTATTTCGCTCAATTAACCGAAGTTTTCCGCGGAGCAGAGGGAAGCCCGGCACTTTGCATCCCCCATAAATCCATGTATCGATCTCCGGGAGGGAGACCGTGTCTCAGGCAGCGCTCCCTGCTGGCATTTAACGCGCGTCGCTTCGACTTTTATAATCCGCAACACTGTAGAGACAAATGACGGACTTAAAAGCGTTATAAGTAAGCCCCATGAAGCAGACTGCACTGGAAACTGGCAACTGGCAACTGGCTTTGTTGCATTGTCCTGAGCGCGGAGGGCAAACATTATTTTCCTCCCTCCTGACAACAATTTAATATCACGCATACGCCGCGTATGGCAGCTCGCTTTTACGACAACGCACGCCCACAGATGCGACAAAGTTTTTGCCTTTTTCGGGGCTGCCATCACTCATAAGGGGACGCAAGGGGCTGGGGAGTCTGTCCCACCTCCATAAGACACACCGCATCTAGTCAAGGACATGCGATGTCCATTCCTTGGCGGATGCCACACACATTCGCCTCTTGTCGCATTGGCTGCCAATATAAATTCCGCAAATTTCACAATAAACATGGGGAAATCAATTTTCGGAATTTATGTTTCCGACGCTCCTTTTATGGAACCCCTCCACCGCTGTACGTCCAAGCAGTGTGTCCCCTTTGGCGGACTTGATGACTCCTGGCACTAAAGGGGTGCAAATGCGACAGCATAAGATGACACCAGACGTGGGACGACAGTTAGCCCCGTTCCCATTGCCATTTATGTGTCGTATCAACTTGGCTGACGCTCAATTATTGTATAAATTAGATGGAGGGGAAAATGCAGCAGCAGCAGCAGCAGTAGCTCCAGGACAGGGCAGTAATACTGTGGGGCATCCATAAATGGTTGGGATATGTGCCAGCACAACAGAAGCAGGAAATATTGGACAACTTTTGTGAAACTCGAGGTATCTGAAATATATCCTACATATTCCAGCAAAGATTCATTGCCATGCCTAGATTGAATTTGGGTTTCTAAACTATTATAAAATATACATTTCGACTGAAAAGGACTTACCCGTCAGCTCTTGCCACACTGTGCCTAAGCTCTCCCCCTAAGGAAATGGGACACCAGCTGGCTGCAGCCGGCTAATATAATAATATTTATGCTTAGCAGTTGACCATGTTTATGGGCTTTATACGATTTGTTAAGTTATTCAATTGTGCGCCGGTCCCAAAGAGTACACAGTTAAATGATGTGGTCGGACGGCGACTGGCAGTATCAAGTGTCCAGTGGCCAGTGGCCAGTAGCCAGTGCTCCGTCATCGTTCTTTGCCAGCGCCCCGACATGGGACTAAACCTTTTGTTTGCGGTTTTTAGTCAACGAGGGAGAAAAATTCAATTTCGGTTTAGTTGGTCAACAATGACATCCCATATGTGTGTGTATATATCCTCCCACATGGAGCCACCACCCTTCCGCTTTGTGCCGGGCCTTTTGCCATTTCACATAAGAAATGTTTTGTGTGGAAGCCAAATTGAATTATTTGATAAACATCATTAGAAAAATTACAAAATATACAGAAAGGAGCAGTCCCTTCGCTGTGGCCACCCGCAAACATTTGGCCAGCACTAAATTACTTTTCAAAGAGAGCATCTGTCTCAGTTTCAGCTCCAGCTCCAGCTTCTGTTTCAACTGAGGCTTCTTCGGTCTGCGCCACGTATCCAAACGGACAGTAAATGAATAAGGACAATTTATAACAGTAAATCAAATTAAATTTCAATTGGAAAACTTGACAAAATAAAAAGAGGATATAGAGAACACACACGCACACCACGGACCGAATAAAACAAAACAAAATGGCCATCTAACAAAGTTAGAGCATCGCTCTGCACATTAGTCCCCGAAGAGGGGCTGCTCCCCCATCTGGGCTCCACTGTAATTGCCCATCACATCACGGACTCTGAGTCCCTGGCAATGGATGCGGATTCGATTCGGCTTAGCCAGTTTATCACAAAGCGCTGAAAAGTGATTGAGCAGCTTCTTAATCAATTTATGTTCTGCGGAGTTTCCCATTTATGAGGCGAATGTGTTTCCGGTATTTGATTTACTCGATAAGGCAAAGCCACTGGACTTGAATTGACTCAAATACTTAAAATCCCTGGCCAATATTTACATCAAAATCCAATTTATTGTCAACAGTCTGGCTGTAACTATGAATGATAATTTGACAGGCCAACGCCTTGCCTGCCCGAGTTGAAAAGTGATTGAGCAGCTTCCTTGTTAATAAATTTAAGTTCGTTGAGAGAAGGACTATTCTCTGTTTGATTTATTTCTTGAATTTCACATTGTTTATGAGGCCTTGTCTATGCTTCATTTGATAAAATAAATTGCAATCTGCTTGATTTTGCTCAGTGTTCCTCAAGTGGGCGTAGGCTTAGCTAAGCTGATCGGCGGTGGTTTGGCTCAGCTGGAAAAGTTTTCCCATTAAACTGTCGCCCGAGATATGAAACAATGAAGGGCGCAAACAGAAGTGAGCCCTAAGCCGCGGCTCAAATAGGAGGGTGGGGATGGAGGAACAGTCCACCTCTCTCTGCCTCGAATCCTTTGGCTACTTTGGTTCTTCTTGGTTCCTGAAAAAGGCCAAGATTGGCACTAACGATGCCATAATTATGACAGCACTCTCTGTGTACAATACAACTTGCTGACAAGAACTTCTCCTTCTCGGGCGCCGGCAGGAAAAAAAGAAGCACTGACTGTCTGCGAGTGGATTTCCAGTTCAATTGACATGACACTTTGTGCCAGTTGAGGAGAAAGCCGCTCCGCATGTCCAAGTTTGCAGCACGTACAACTTTCAAGTTCCGAGCTGCAAACTTGGCCCGTGCACCTAATTGGAATATTAAGGAGCGTCCTGCGAATCGAATTCCCTCCTAGTACCTTTACAACGATTGCCCAATTGAAAGTCCTGGAGGATTAACACGGCGACAGGACGACAGCCAGCAGAAACACATTAGATACAAAACACTCAGCTCTGATTAACGGAGCTGGGATTGGGCCGGGGAATTGCAAGTAGTCTTAAGTAGACCAGGGCGGACATTTTGTATCAGTTTACAAAGTTAAATTGTCTTCAACGAAAAGTTCCTCGGTCGCGGCGCTCAGGGCTTAAGCCAAGGCGATTTGGGAGCGACGAGAAGGATTCCGGGTTCCCAGCTCCCTGGTCCCGATCCCTGCTCGTGCAAAGGGTTTCTGCCTGCAAACTTTTGGCCACTTAAAGGCTTTTGTGTGCCGCGCTCGCTAATTCGCTCCGCAGCTCATTATTGTTGCCGATGCCTCCGGAGTTGTGCCGCTGCGGCTGGAACTTCATTCTGTGTAAATAGAATAACCAATTGGCATCGCCACTCGCCACCCCGCTGGCTACACTGCCCATAAAAAAGAAACTTTCCACATTAAGGCCAACCAAGCGGCGCCGGCGGGCCAAGGCCACACTGGAAGAAATAGCCTTTCGATATACATTTAAATATTAAATGCTTAAGCTTTAAAGCTATGGAACCATAGCCAGGGAGTACGGCTTAAGTTCTCCACAAGCTGTAACTTATTTATCCCGTTCCAGTTATTATATCTGCAGCTTTTTTCTCCCAGTGATTGAACAGTCTCGCTGAGCCGAAGCTAAAATTAAATTATGGCCTGGGTGCGGATCCCCTTATTTATTTAATCGGCATCAGCTGTGCACTCCTCCCCCATGAATTTTAAAACAAAACACTCTCGTATCTTGTAACTCGTATCTCGTATCTCGCTTTGATGACAGCAACAGCGCCCGGGTGCGTAAAGTATCTGACGGATGCCTTGGCACTCCTTTGCCCTTCTGCGGAACCCATTCCTGCGCAGGATTCAGGATTCGGGATCCCTGATCCCTTCCCGCCGCCGCCTGCAGCTGACAGCTCCGCAGTCAGACAATGGCCGGAGTTCGCCCGCACGAAAACTAATTGAATTTAAAACTGTGCAGAACTCAAGTTAACAAAGTGAACCGTAGTTAAGTTGTCCGGCTGAAGTCAAGTTCCTGCCCTCCGGCTCTGGCTCCGGCAACTCCACATGTGCACGTAGTAGTCAGTCCACATAGGGATTCCGACTGCGTCCGGCAGTCAGCATTTAACTTATCAACGCCAGCCAAATGAAAGCCAAGCAGCGGCATTTCGGGTGTGGAATTGCCAAGTGAGGCGGCGGGAAGCCTTGGAAGGCCAACCAAAGTTGGCAATAAAATACAAATTGCCGCTTAAATAGTTACAAGCTGGTTGGACAAAAACACCGCAACGGATGGATGAGTGGGTGGCTCTGGTTGTGGCTCTGCCTGGGTGTGGCCACAACTTGTTTTAAATTGCATTTACTTCTTGCCGTTTTGCGTGCCAACAACCGGATACGACCTACCCCTATAGTCCTTGAGGCATCCTGTTGCTGCCTTTGGGTCAATACAAAGAAGTTATTCAAATCAATTGGCAATAAGTGGCTTTTGTCACATTTTTTAGGACTTACATATGATTAAAACGCATCTCCTTCCTGGTCAATACATTTTAAATTAAATTAATTATATATGTTTTCTTCCAGGAATACCCGGCAGCCCTCGACTTCAGCGCCCAGCCCCTCCCCATGGCGCACCTACAACCCATGACGGTGACCTCTCAGGCCGCCCTCTTGGCCAGCAATGGCGGCGCCACGCTTATTGGCAACGGATCGGTGGCCGCAGTGGCCGGCGGCTCGGGCACCTTGCGGCGGGGCATCCTGCGAGGAATGGTGGGCGTGCCGCCTCCGGACGTAACCCACCACACGTCGGCTGTGGGCGGGAGTCCGATGCAGATGCTCCACGACCTGCACCATCCGGTGAACCTCAGCGCCTCCACGCTTACCACCAGCACCACGCTGAACGGTAGTCTTCCGACGGCCACAACCACGGCCACGCTGCCCCGCCAGCCGCACGGCATCCTCAAGGATCCCAACAGGAACAAGCAGCAGCAGCAGCAGCAGCAGCAACAGCAGCAGCTTCTCAATGCCAGCCTGGTTGGTGTGGGCGTGGGTGTCCCTGTATCGGCGCCCATGGGCAGTTTGCAGATCCTGAACCTGCCACCCGCGGGCGCCGGACTGGGCAACAACCTGCTGATGACCACCAGCGGCGCTTTCGATCCGACAGCGGCGGGCATGAGCAGCTTCAGCCAGGCCGGAGGCATCCCGGTGGCCTACACGGACGCGGACGGTCACCTCGTATAGCTGTAGGCGGGAACTGGGGCCACCAGCACCAGCTGCAGCAGCACCACGGTGCGGATCCTCACCGGCAGTGAGCCCCGGTTCTGAGCAGCCGAACCTAATCCACGACTCGTATCTGTATCTGTAACCAACCTACTCGCAAGGATGTAGCTAGTTTAGGAGCTTTCTCTTCGGCATCTGGGTTCTGTCTCTGGTGTCCCGATGTCCCCCGGTCCCTGGTCACAGTTCCTGGTCTCTGCTCCTGTCCGGCAGCCACTCCCGGCCATTACCTTATTCAAATCAGCCAGCGAATTAGTTTATGTAAATTTCCACCAAATTCTCGCCTTCCCTCCGCCGACTGTTGGGTGTTTATTTAGATAAGGCGGCGCCTTTGGGGGAGTGAGCATAATTTCGCAGAGAGTTTTACTAATTAGCCGAAAGCAGGAGGAGCAGCCAGAAAAAAAAACGAATAGCAGGCTAGAAGCGGGCGAAATAATTTGAAAATTTTCTTGGGTCGGGTGGAAAATGCGACGCGGTCCAGAGCCGCCGCTTGACAGCTCCCAGGGGCGTGCTTCGGCTCAAGTCGACTGGGCACGTGATTGCCCTGGACGGTGCCCGGAGCGTCCACGCTCGTCGAAAGTTGAAGGTTGACAGCCGCTAGCTGCTCGGTGACCCCCGACCGCGACCCCTAGATACAGCTGCAGATCCCTCGCCCAGATTCGGCACTTCCCCTTTAATGGGGCGGGAAAGCTCTGAATATTTGGGGCAGGGAAACACCTCACACTTGAATAGATGGATAGGACAGTGGAGCTTCCTTGGTTTAGACTTTTAATAATTCTCCATGAAAGATTTAAAAAATTTAAGGGAATATTTGTAAATGTTACGGGTAAAGCAACATTGTTTTGGCAGTCAGTTATCAAGCTCTGGAAAATATTTATTTCAATTTAATTTAATATTAATAATTTTAATAGTTTATATAAATGACTTCTTAGTATAATAAGTTCACTTAATAATTCTAAAATGCCAAGAACGCAGTTCAACTTAAAGAAGTTCCACTGAATTCAAACAGGATTATAGAAGCTTTGCCCGGGAGTTGAGAAAGCAAATTTAAAGACACTGTGCAAAATCAGCTGTAGCTTTTTTAGCAGGGAAAACTTTCCTAGTGGTTCGGCGAAATTTACGCATCTGGAAATCAATGTTTGCTCAAGATTACGACTTGGAATTTAAGTTCAGCAGCAGCTTCTGGTGCGATGCCGCAGATATGAAGGGGCTACGGCCACGCCCTCGCCGCCATTATATGCAGAAGTTGGCTTTATCTCTTAGGAACACATCTATGGCCGGAGCCAGAACTCTGGCTCTGTCTCCTTCTCCATCCACTCAATTGCTGCCATCCATCGGGCAGCACTCGAGTGGCATTGCCGCACATAAACAGTTTTCATTTGCCACTCGTCGCAGCTCAGCGAGCGTGACATGCCAATCCTGGCCTGCGATGCCATTAGCTTTGCCAGTCCGCATCCCGAACCAAGACTGAGACAATTCTGGCATCTCTAGGACCAGTTTGGCTCAGTTCGGTTAGGTTCGGTTCAGTTCGGGGAAGCGTTAACTACACGCCCTCGCATCCACATCCCCATCCGCAACCGCATCCGTATCTTTGACGTTGTAGCCAAGCTCTTGAGATCTCCGAGCGTCGTGCATAATTACAGAGCGGAATCTCGGGGCAGAATGTGTGGATTTTAATATTCATTTGGCTGTAATTGCTGGATATGGGTTGGAGTCGCAGGATTCGCAGGTCCTGGGACTGCACCAACACTGCAGCTGCTATTCTGGATGCCCTTCACCCTGGCCCTGGATTATCGCAAATGAATAAATGCCCTGATTTTGGAAATAGATGCGGAGGCAGCCAAGCCGCTTCAGCTTCAGTGTGTAATTAAAAGTGAAATTATCTTTGAAATTAACGCACGCGTAGACACAGACAAAGACAAAGGAAACGGCAGGGCAGGGCAATGGGGGAAAATGAAGAAAAATGCGCGGAAAACTGAGGATGAAATTAAGAATGAAGACGAGGCGGCTGGGAGCACACACATCCTCTGTGGGATTTCCGCTATTGAATAATTGCGATTGCAGCGGCCAGATAAAAGTTAAATGAGCGAGAAAATAGGGAGTGCTACGGCATGGGGGCCAGGGTGGAGCAACCTGTTGTGGCTGTCATTAATATTCGCCGCCATTATCTCGGCCATATTTCATGGGGGACGCTGGTCAAGGGACACGGGACATGGGACAGAGGCCACCTCTCTATACCAGATATGTGAATGTATAGCTTGTACTCCACCTCTACGAGTAGTGCTGCCAAATTGCATTAATAATTAGCATTTAACTGGATCCGTAACTCTAAGTAGCTAAGCATTTCGAACAACTACTCAAAACAGCAAGCCAAAACCAAAACCTTTCAAATTGTACAATACCAACGCTGAGCAGAGAGGAAAGCAACGAGTAAAGTATAACGAGTAAAGATTAACGAATAATAACTAACGATAACTAGCGATAACGATAAAAGGACAAATGCAGGTATATCGATACACACACAGAAAGCGAGAGAGACAGACAGAGTCATTGCAATTCATAGGAGTAAACGTAGCATACTATTTCGCATCTCGTAACTCGTATCTCTTAGATCCTGACCCTCCCCACTAAAGTTTGGAGCTTGGCAGGGAACTCCCCACTCGTATACATATAGAAATATCCAACCAACTCGCTGTTTTCTTAGGGATAACTACATATTTGATTGCACTCAAACTTAATACTCAACGAACGAAATGTATCTCCAAACACCTGCATCCGCATCCTCTCACAAATCTTGTATGTCTTCCCCAGCTTGTCGCACGGAGAGTATCTGAATGTGGCAATTGTTGTTTGGCCCTGATTTCTGAATCTGATCCGAAATACGTACTTAATGTTACGCACACTGCTTAGTTTACACACACGGAATGTGGGGGAAAGTAAATAAGACTTATTGTAGATAATTATGTTTAAAACAATTAACCCATACACGACGTCAAGTTGTTCAATTTGTATTTTTGCCAAAGAGATATTTGTTAAACAAAAAAGAACTTGACTCTATAGATGCATATGTGTGTGCGTGTGTGCTTGTTTCACTCTTGCTGTGTTTAATTGTTGTGTGATTTAATTGCAACCCCCATCGGGAACTGTGTTTGATTTCGGAAATCCCCTCCCGTTCGATATTAACGTAGAGTAATTGCAGCAGCGACGACGACACACAAGACTTGAATACTGAAACCTAGGCTAATGTTAAATGTTAATTCGAATTATTAAACCTAAGGCAGCTGCAGCTAAGTAAACCAATCGAAACGAACGAGTGTGCGTGTGTATAAAGCGAATTATGAATGTTTTCCTGTGACACTTATTAAGTTATGTATTCTATGTAGTCCGTACGCGTATATATATCTATAACTTTAACTGAGGCATTGTACAGTAGTCAAGAGGAAAAACAACAATAATTAACATGGCGTAAGTTCTTTCGAAGATAAAACCAAAAAGTATATAGCATAGTTCATAAACTCAAAGCATAAGCCGCCACTCAGAAAAATGTATAAAACAAGGAAAACTCTTTGACAAAAAAATAATACAAAACTAAAACAGAAAAAAAAAAAATTATTGAAAAAATATGAAAATTAATGCATATGAAACCTACTGCATTTTTAAAAAAGATCTGTTAACAAATGAATAATAAAACCATAAAAAGGATGAATACCAAAGCCGAAAATGCATTTCCATTGCCTCTCGAACAAAGGGGCCAACCGATTACGGCACAAAAGACAATTTAATGGCAAAACTTTCGAATCAATTTTCAGCGGGAAAGGCAGCCGTGGCGGTGTCAGGACTCAAACAAAGGCTGGAATAAGGACGAACGCTATCCAGATCCTCCGAAGACACTTTTCCTGCGACTGCCAAACTTTTCCGAGGGGTGGCGGCAGGACCACTATCCGTCTTGCTCGGTGCGGTGCAAAAAATTGAATTCCTTGTAAAACTTACGAGCTGGCATTAATTTTAACAGCATCTCTCTCTCGGTGGCACAGGACTGTGGGGCGTTGGGTCGGTCTGGATGCCTCAAATTACGTATACGGCCCATTGAGCGCTCCGCCGGGCACGGGCACGGACATGTGTGCGTACTCCACGGCTTGGGCCATTATTCTCTCCTGACTGACTTTATGACGCTCATTCGATGGGCACAAATCGTAGCTCGTTTTTCATTTAAATGGAAGTTAATTAGTTCCGCCAAAATAAAAAAAATACAAACAAAGAAGAGAGAGCAGAATACGTACATATATACTACATATTATACATAATAAAGTATAGCAAGTGCGGGGCGTGGATCAACAGAGAGAGCGGCGCCAATAAAGGGCAAATAAAATTTCGCACAGAAAAGGGCGTGGCCAGAAGCATTCCTTGCTGCAATTGATTGATTTATTCCCATTCCCTGTTCCACCCCCTCGTTCTCGTTCTTCAGCTCGTTCCTCCGCTTCTCCTGCTCCTCTTGCAGCTCCTGCTGCTTCCTTCGACAACCACTTCGGCTTCATCAGTTGTTGCCGCAAATTGATTCAACAAACGGCAAACAAGTGAAGCCTGGCCATGATGGGCCTTCAATTAATAGCTGAATGGAATGGGCAAGTAAGTATGGCTACGGGCACGGGCACGGGCACGGGTCCGGGCGAATTTCGCCGGACACGAAACTTTTCCGCTCCGCAACTCGGCAACTGTCAGCGTGCGGAATACTCAAGGATTCTCCTAACGAGACGCAGCCAAAGGATACTTCGAAAATAATGCCGATAATTCAAATATAGATTCTGAAAAAAAACAGCAAAATTTGGGAAGGATATATAAAGAGAGCCCTCACAAGTACATTTTTTTTTGGAAGAAATGTTTAATAGAAAAATGTTCTTCAACAAATAATAATAATAATGATAAAATCTAAAACCCTTTATAAATAAGTGTTATTGTTTATATAAATATAAATATTTAATTTATATTACTATTCATTATATTTTGATGGACGCAGCCTTGTTTAATTATCACTTCCAGGTTCATAATAATATTTAAAAATTAAGCCCAATGAAATCCGACTTATTTCGTATCGAATTTATAACAATATTGCAACAATCCAGCGCAAGTTATTAAGTATATATTCTATGACTTTTTAAATACATTGGTATATATTACATACTTATTTTCAAGTTTTTTAAAATACAAAGTAGGGTATTCCTTTTACAGGTTTGCAATCAAAACCTTCCCCCCTGGCCTTTTCATTGTAATGCAGGTGACAACGCCGGCGTCTGGACAGACGTCCCGCATCTCTTCCCCGGAATCGAATTTGACCCGAGCCTGATTCCAAGCCCGGGCACTTTTTTGTGTGTCTACGGTTCTTGGACAGCGAGCGGAGCCGTCAAAAGGAACAAACCTCAGTGGCGACAGCGTGGAAATGCACGTCACAAGTACGCGCACAGTTCATCTGGCCGAGTAAATGGAAAAGTTTTGTTTGCCAAACTTTTCCGGTGGGAAGCAGGGCGGGAAAAGAAAGCGCGCTAAGGCGGCCTGAGTGCTGCAGGTCTTCGGACTTTTGGGCCAAAGTCACTAAGGAAACAATGACGACCGAAAAACTTTCCCGTTGGCATAATCATTGTCATGGCCATTGACGCAAGGATTTGCAAATTATCAGGGACGAAACTTGACCGAGCCCGTGTGCAACATGAGAGCTCCTTTCGCTTTGTTAGCGGCGACTGTAAAATTCAACCATCAAATTTAAGCACACTCTAAAACACAAAAGTCCTTGATGCCCAGTAATTATTCTTCTTAAAGTATAAATAAAAAAGTTTTCTTGTGTAATTGTTCAGTTTTTTAAAGGTTATCAGGCTTCTTTGAACAAATAGGAATTTTTGTAAAATTTTACAGGACTTTTTGAAACATTTTGCAACATAGTATATTTATTGTTTTCCTTTTGTTCCCCATACAAATATTATGCTTTCTGCGCGAATAATAATTGCTTACCAAATGTTATCGTTTTTCTCGCAGTGCCTATTTTCAGGGGGCATAGTCTGGACCGCAATAATGGGCATAGATAGCAATTATGCCTTTGGCAAAATTGCCGGCTGACAATCAAAGAAGCCGCACGCATAAACAAACCGGGGCTCAGAGCCACCGCAGTCACTCCTTTCCCTAACTCACTCCCACGCAGTGCCCCCCGAAAACCCTGGGCATCCAGCAATCCTCCCGGAAAAACCGCAGACCCCGCCGTAATGAATTGCGGCCAACCGACCCAAAACACAAACAGATACTGAGAAAGGCCGATTATAAGTTTGCGCACTTCTTCTTTTCCGGCTGCCTGCACAATTGGCTGGATCTAGCCGACATTGGATCCCTTTCTGGGGCAGGTCCTGGCACGCATACATCCATACATGCAAACATGCATGCAACTCCGGAATGAACATCAACATCCTCTGCATCCTTGCATCCTTTGTGCTGCACCGACAGCGGGCTCGGGCAACCAGAATCATCCGATTTCTTTGCCGGTTCCCATTGTTTTGCGCAAATTCATTTCGAGGCTGTGCAGTTTATCGGTGCCCTGCAGCCTCACACTTGGCTAATTTGTGTGGAACGTAATCTTAACCGCCAGCCTTCTTAGCACTGAAAAGAATCGGTGACCTGTACCTACCTTTTAGTTGCTCTTAAGAATCGTAACTTTCAATAAGAGTTAGTTTACGAGAAATAAGATATTAGTAAATATTAGCAATGTAATGTAAAATATGAATGACTTTATAAACTCACAACAGATAAACCCAGTTTTCAGATCAATATTATTTAGTATGCATATTACCTTAAAGTCCCCATTACGATTATTTCCTGCACACACCTGTCAATTGACATCTATTTAAACTCATTTAATGTACTTTCTCCCCGTGTACACGCTTATTTTGCAGGCAAGCCGCTCGAAAGACCTCGCAATAAAATGCGCAATAATTCAAATTACTCATACGCCAGGGTGGTGCGAGGAAAAGCTCTCGTCCTCAGCCCTGCATCAACTGTTACCACCCATCAACCGGACTAAATAGAAAATATCTCAAGTTGTTCCGCCTGAACGCATCGCATCCAAGCCAATGACGCTGACTCTCAGTTGGCAAAGAATAAAGCCTAAGGCAAGAGCAATCAGGGAAACGAAATGCGGCTGCAAAATATGATTTTATTTCATTCATTAAAAACCTGGCAAGTTCAAGTTGAATGAACAGATATATATTTGGCCGCCCCATATGTGTATGATTTATTTTTAACACGCTTATTACAGCATCTCATAATGAACTGACGCGACGTTGACCGTCGGCCGTTGGCGTCTTGGCAGGCAATCAAAAAACGAAAAGAATGAAATACAAATGCAAGTAGAACACGCCCGGTGACACACAAACGCTGACAATTATACGAAAATATCGAGAAACCTTTCAAGATTCGCCACCGGAATGTTTTTATTTATTTTCCCCAGACTCTCGTTCTCGGCATTTCCTCGAAACGAACTGCCAAACAGCTGATTTAAATAGCCAAAGGCCTCAAAAAAGAGAAGCAATCAGAGCGAGGAAAAGAAAGGATGTCAGCCAGCGAGCGGCAAACAAGCAACAAGCGGCGAGGCGAAAAATGAAGGCGAACACGGCAAGCCGGCGAGAAATGCGCCTCGGGCGAGATTCGCCGCACAGTGTCCTCGAATGGGAGCAGTATGTTGAAAGTGATTAATAGTTCAAATATTTCTTTTTACTTCAGAGAAAGCTCAGAAAAGGAACATTTTGGGGTTTTTAAATAGTCACAGAACCATCTAAAGAAGCTGGGATTTCTCATACTGACCATTTTCTATGTTTAATGGAGTTTTTTTCGCTGTATCCGGTTTGAATTAATATTTAAAACTCAACAAGAATGATGATTTCCTATTGTTTTAGCATTTGAAATAATATCAGAAGTATTTTTAGAAACCAAAAAAACTACCTTTATACTTAGAAACCTAAAATTATAAAACAAAGCTAGGGTATAATTATGATTTCGCCAACCAATTGAAAATTTTAGTTAAAGGAATGTGTGACTTAAAATAAAATGGCACTATTTCTTATCATCAATCACAAATTAAATTATAGGAATGTAACCAGATTTATTGCGCTCATCATCAGACGATATTTTTGATCCCCTCAAATCTTCCCATTATTGGCCAAATTTCGTACCACTGTGCCGGCTGCTGCGAATTGCGTGCCGCAGCATTGGTGCTCGCTTTGTTCGCCGCCCCATCGTCAGTCTAGAGAGTAATATCGACACGAAAAGTAAGTTCGCCGTGCTTCTGCTGGGCCCCGACAGCATCGAGTATAGAATCTATATGTGCGCCGGGGTGAAATCCCAGTGAAAACTGGGGGAAATCGTGGAAAATCCATGCCCACCCAGCATTCTCACCCTCGCCTCGCGTCCTCTCGGCGAGCACGTGGCGGAGTTATCGGCTCCAGGGCGAAAATCTTGGTGGTGTGCGCGTTGCATAAGATTTGCAATTATAATTCCGACGATCTGAAAACGAAAAATAAGTAAAAATATGAAAATCTGATGAAAATTTCGGAAAGTGCTCTAGTTTTGTGCTCTGCCCAGGCCTTTGCGTGTGATATTTTTGGACATGTGTGCACCTTCGGGTCGCGGTGCTCGTCTTCGGGTCGGTACTTCGTTCGGCGGTGGGACCAAAAATAAACACACGACACCGCTGAAACCAGCGATTTGTTAGAGAATTTCGAGGAGCCAAAGCGACCGAGGCAGCAACAGCAACAAGAACCAAACCGAGATCTATCTTTTGGGAAAACAAAGACACCTCCCGCTAATGAACAATCCCGAGTGGTATACTATATATACTATATCCGTGCGTGTGTGCCTCGGTGTTTCTGTGCTTTTGTGGGTGGCGGCAGCCACAAAATGGCGGCATGGCGTGCCATCGGACCCTTGGATTACCGATGGCCGCCTTATCTGTCGCCTCGCAAATCTCTAGTGCCTCGCAGACAGACTGCCGCCAGTGGAATCAGTGGAGAAAAATCGCAAAAGTCCTTGCCCAAGGATAAGCTCCGGCAATCGAGCCAATCCCACGCACCAGCGAGCAATTAATTAGAATTCGCCGGGGGCTTCGGAATGGCAACATGTTGCACGGCGACACAACGCATAAATCCGCAAATATACGTACTAAATATACACACAAGTGCCGCAACTAAATATATCGTGTGTGTCTCGAGCACGCCATGTCCACAAAGTAACGTTGGCACCCACCCAGAAAGCATACTATAATCAGACACCCGAGGAATGAAGGAAAGCACGCTAAAAAGCGGAAATCAGGGATACATTTGATTGGCCTAATCCACGGGAACTTTATTAGCCCGACTGCCCCTAGCAGAACGGGAAATATATGTATATATCATACACACGCTGAATTTTTCATGCTTTATTACTGCGGGTTTTCTACTTCTATGTCATTAATATGGTTATTGAGCGATGCATTTTGTCTTTGATTTAGATATTAGTAGGAATGAATTTATCATCTGATTACTTTTTATATATATTACATATTTTATGTTTTATTTGAATTCGATATAAGTTGAAAAATATTTTCTAGAATGCTATTTTTATTGACAGAATTTATGAGCTAATTTCTATGGATTTTACTTGCAATTTAATGAGTTTACTAGGTTCGTTTGTTCATGAATACAAAAGAAATATTTAATCATTTATTGCTTTTTCTATAATCTAAAAGAGATAGGTAATCGTTTCTTAATACTCTACTCTAAAACAGTATTAATGCGAAAAGAGTTAAATTTATTTAAATTTGGGTTCTATTCGAACCCAAACTTTACGAATACTCTTTAAGTCATTTTCAAGGGCTTATCTAAATAGAATTTTTTATATATTTTAAAAACAATTCATCCTTCTTATAAGTAATATTTACATTAATAGGGAGTTTTTAACTTGAACTTTATTTTAACAACGAAATTCTACAATGAAATTGTATCGATAATGACTAGTTTAAAACTAATCAATAATGCCGGAACAAATTGCTTTAATTTTAATAAAAAAATAGGATGTATAGAACAGTATATAAACTACTTCAATATAAACTTTTTATCAAGAATTTGTTATAAGCTCGTTAAAATGTTGTTCCTTTAATATCTTCTAAAATATAAAATATATAAAAATATCGTATATACATAGTAAAATATAATATAATTTCATATATATATATAAAAATCACTTTAGAACCAATTAAACAACACTCTTATTCTGTTCGACAATTCTGCTCATTTCTTGGCCTCTTGCCTAGGCAGTAACATATTTAAATGCTACACAAATTCCCAAATAATTACAAGCAAACCAACGAAACAAAAAAAAAAAAACAATTTTTTGGGGCGAATTTGGCAAGTGACACCAGAAAAATAACGGGAAAAAAAAGCGCGGCACAACGGCAGTGGCGAGTGAATCAGCTGTTCGCACAGCGAAAGCAAAACAGAAAGCCGAACTAAAGAGAAAGTAATCCGAGAGAGAGCGCTCTCTCTCTCTCTCGCTCTCCGTGCGCGTGTGTGAGTGAGGGGTTCGGGGATTTCCCAAAATATAAACAAAAAGTTCGTGGCACTCGAGCAGTCTGTTCGCCCATTAAAAAACCCTTGCCGAGCATTCTTCAGACGCGCACGACAAGTGTAAACATTTCGGCAGTTGTAGATTCTAACCGTAAACAAATTCCGTTCTCGTTTTCTTCCAAAGGAAATTAAACCGATTCGGGTTCGCGAAAGGGAAATCCCAAAACAATTGAATTCCAAACGCCGCTGCGATATAAATTCCGATTTGGAGGCGCTGCGGTCGTTGCGTTAACCAAACGAAATGGCTGAGGCGGAGGGAGGCTCCGAGCAGGATGATGTTTCATTCCTTAGAACGGTGAGTAAGCCAGTGCCTGCACTTGGAGAAAATGTTAGGTCTAATTTTTACTTAATTATTTTTTTAATCATATAGAAATATATATTTAAGTTAAAAAGTCCAACTGTCAAAAAAGTAAATTAAAGTGAAACTTGGTCCAGAAATTTTAATAAGCTAATAATAGGCTTAGTATATTTCATTGCTTTCTCAAGGAGTAGTGGTCTTTTATCTTGAAATAATGTCATATAGATTTTATTCTATGGATTTCAAAGTCTATTCACTTTATTTAACTGAAAATATTGGTTTTCTCGAATTCTGTTATTTATATTAAACTATTTTTTTTTATTCCTTTAACATATAATTTATGTATGTTCTTGGGAAACTTTACTTAATATATATTAATGTTTCTTTTTAATGAGTGTAATAGGTTTATCTATTAAAATATTACAATTGTAAAAACGAAATTCTGTACAAAATCATATACGAATCCGTATACTTGTTGAGATTTTAGTTCTTTCATTTCGACATGACACCAAAATTGTGGCAACAAATAAAATAACATGGACATAACTTCGCAAAGCTATAACCGAACTTGATATTACCAAAATCGAAATTTCATTCGACAAATATTAAAAACCAAATCCTATTGCATTATTTTTGCTGAGTGCTCCTGTTTCACATCCACTTGCACTGACAACGCCAGATCATCTAAAATCAATTACGTCCACTCAATAAAATCCATGGGGGATTTTTCACAATTGGTGTCATAAAATATCCGGCAATCCATAAAAGATGTCCTGTTCCAGTGGCCCCTCTTCCCAGTCCCCAGTCCCCCTGACCCACTGTCCCGCTGTATATGTAATGCATATTTATAGGCGCCCCTAACTTTTGTTTATGGCACACAATAAATACAAAACTCGAGTCACAAATTCAATCACGGCCACCAGGGGCCTTGGCTTTTCGTCTGGTTCCCACTTTACATAGCCAGCTGGTGAGGGCAGGACAGGGCAAGGCTGGGCTCGAAGGATTCGAGGTATCCGAGGGACGGCCGGCTCGATGAACACATCGTCAGCTGACAAATGCCGCTATATATCAATGCCCACAGCTGGTGCGCCAAATGACAGCCATTATGGGGTATAAGTAAATAGTGTTGCTTCCTTTTCCTCACGCCCATCATCCACAGTCAACGCCCACATCCACTCCCTCTGGGGTCAGCGAGGTCAGCAGCAACGACACCTTGCCGCAATAAATAAATACGTTTAAGGGCAAAAGTTGAGTTTGCGAATCGCACCCACACGAACATCCTTGTATCACTTGGCCAGTCCCAGTCCCAGCGCCGGTCCGAGCCCGCAGGCCCGTTTCCACCGCTTTCACCGCAACAGAAATTCAATAAATATCGAAGACCCAACGGAGGAGAGACAAGACTCCAGCTCCCCGGGGATGTCCTTCGATGTCAAATTACGCTTATTTGCTTTCTCTCCGCCTGTGCGCTTCCCTCCCTTTTTCCCAGTTTTTGCGTGTCATTTTGAAAACTTTACGGTTCACAAGAGAGTGACCCGAAAAGTGCAAGTTTGCAAAAACATTTATCGAAATGAAGTCAAATGCAAATTGAGTCATTGAGCAGTGTAGTTTTTGGGTGGCCAGCCAAAGCCGGGATGTGGTCAGACGGGTTTAAATTTTAAATAGATGGGCGCCGGAGTGCAGGACAATGGGGCTGCTGCGTCAGGATTCGGCACTTCATTCGCATTTAAATTATGCAAATTGCTCGATTCGAAATCCATTACCGTTCATTTAACTTCGACTACACACACACACAGCGGCCGAAAATCACATCTCCTCCCTGCTGGGCGGAAAAGAACACCTACCGAGGCGCCACCACCACCCAACTTTCAACTAGCCCTTCATTTGCACATTCAGTGCCTTGTAACAATTCCCTCAATTTACGTGTGCATCGCCCCAGCCTCTGATGCTCCAGGGATCCCATCCCAGCTCGGACTAGTGGTAGGTTCGGCTCGGGGGTTGCAGGGGCAAATGCCAATTGGCATTGCGGTGGCTTCCCGGTCGGTATTGTTGCCAAAGTCTCATTAAAATTGCAGCACAACTTTGGGCCTCTTAATGACTTAATTGTTGCCTAAACTCCTGGTTCATTCCTTAACTCACTTCTCGCACACACACAGTCGGTGCAAGGAGAGAAATTAGAGAGACACCAAACCAATCTGCAAGCGATCTAAAAAGTTGTTGTCCAAACATACACATTTTAGGAAAAGAGTATTGCTTCGAGAGCTGACACTAGGAATATCTTCCTAAAATATTTGAGAGTTTGTCATAGCCCTAGTAATAGTATTTATGGTAAAGTCAGCTCAACCAATAACTATTTAATAACAAGATGCATAACGCTCATACATTTGAATTGCCCCTCTCCTCTCTTAAAACCACGATTGAAAATAATAATTTTCCGCATGTTTTGTTTCCTGCCTCAGAAAAAAAGTCCTATACGTCAGGTTTTTTAGATATTTCGACCTAAAAGTTCAGAAAATGGTTTTCGGATATTTTTGAGGCGCTGGATCTTTGAGATAAAAGTTTAAAAATACGTCTTTTGAGTACTTTTAAGTTGCTGTAACTTCAATACGATTTTTTGTTCTTAAAATCATTTTACGACATCTTAAAGTCAGTTCATCCCCAAATCAGTTTCTAAAATTAAAAAAAAATCTTTGTGGGCCTCCAAGATATTGAATTTACATTAAAACTTCTTTAAATATTTCTTAGTATGTCAAAGTCGATAATATTATGAAAAAATATCGATAAAAATTGATTTTAAAGAGCAAGAATAATACTTTATGATGCCGAAACGATCGTTTTGATACAGCACCTCAAATGAACCGCAAAACGGTATTTTTTGAGCTCAGCGCACCGGTTCTTGGTTCCGAAAAGCCTATGTTATCTTTCAGGGCATGTAATCATTATAAAAGAAAATAAAAATCAATGTTTAATGATTATCTGTTGACTTCCATGGATTATGCTTGCCATTAATAAATATAATTCTATATTGACCTAATCGCTCAAAGAATAATTATTATTATTTCGATCGAATTTCTCTCAGAATTTCGCTCAATGTGTAATATATTTTTTCTAAGAGGTTTCTTGATAAAAAAAAAGTTTACGTGATTCTTTGAGTCGAATGCAGACGAACCCAAAAAACGCATTGAGCGAAGTTCTGACCTAACAAATATTGATATTTGATATTATTATTTTTCAGCGATATTTTTTCGCAAAACAAATAATTCTTTCCATTTTGAGCGAAAAAATATCGCTTAAAAAATAATGATTATTAAAAAAGAATGATTATTTTTAAAGTAATTTTTTGGGTTTGCCTGTATTTGATTCATAGAATCATGTAAAAGAAATTTCAAAGAAACCTCTTAGAAAGAAGATTGATATTACATATATTAAAACCCATAAATTATTAATTAAAATTAATATATGAAAATCTAGATTTCAGCAATCATTAATTATCTTAAAAGATCATCCAAATTGTAGTCGATTGGTATAATTCCTTTTTATTCCAGCTTTTCCAAGTGTATGTTTTTTTTGTTTAAAGAAAACATTAATAATCATTATTTACGGACCCTGCTATCTTTAGTTAAAATGTTCTGATGTTTCAGATCATTTTTTTCAGCTTAGTATTGAAAATTATTTTTTTTTTAGGAATTAGCTATATAAGAAGCTTAATGAACTTTATTTCTATCTAGTTGTTAAGATAATTACACTTTTAGCCTCTTTGTTATCAATCAAGCCTCATTGTATTTATTATAAAATTACCATATACTAGACTCCGATTTCACATTGCATCCTTTCTATGACCCTTTGTAGGAGGACATGGTCACGCTCTCCTGCACGGCGACGGGGGAGCGTGTCTGCTTGGCCGCCGAGGGATTTGGCAACCGGCACTGCTTCCTCGAGAACATTGCCGACAAGAATGTGCCGCCGGACCTGTCGCAGTGCGTCTTCGTCATCGAGCAGGCGCTGTCCGTGCGCGCTTTGCAGGAGCTGGTGACGGCGGCGGGATCCGAGACCGTAAGTGTCCACCGATCGAGATCGAATCACGCGGATATATCTATGACTTTCTCTCATCGCGACCCAAGGGAATCCCGAGCATCCATTTAGTTCAGTCCTCAGTCCCGAACCTTGTTATGTTGAGTGATCCATGTCGCTTTGGTATCCCCTGACCATTACTATCAGTTATCAGTTCCCAGTTACTCGAGCTTAGGTCTCTCTGCATGCTCACCCATCCTCTTCTCCGCGCTGCCCCCAATTTCCCGTCTCTGTCTTCTCTTCTACACATTTGTAACCTATCAATTTCTCGTTATTTTTCAAAATTTTTCTAAATACCCACAAACAGGATAGTCAAGTTGTAAGTATACCGTTCAATTCTTCTTTTTTAACTCGTATCGCGCTTGTCTTCTTTTTCTTACTCTCACTGTCTCTCTCTCTTGCTCTTTCTTACTATCTGTCTCACTCTGTCCGTGTAAAGTAGCGCTCGTTCTTTCTCGCTCTGCTACCGCTTTCTTCATAACTTCTCTGCGGGATTAATCCTTAGAAAACGGAGCCATCGGTTCCAATAACTCTCCCCTAGGGGAATCGATTCGCGTAGGACCAGACCTGGCATCTGGTGCTTAAGCGCTCTTAACTTGTTGAATAAAAATCGAAACATGGCAGGAGTACCTTTGGAATAGGGATCCATGTTCCTTTTCCGAACAGAGAAAACGTCCTAGTAATTGTTGGGACACAAAAATAATATTTTTTAGCTCCTCACATTATGTAAAATAACATTCTTTTACCTAATTTAATATTGTTTCTGAAAATGTTAAGTACATATATATTTTACTGTATGACATTGTAAGTATTGTTCCCTGTTTTTATGTGTATATAAAAGAATTTTTTTGTCCCTTGTTTATCATTTTCATGGAAAACATAGAACATAGATTATACTTAAACGCTGTACCTAAAGTTATCAAAAGGCACTGCCTACTTTTCCATTTCTCATTTATATACAAAAACCAAGGAATAACAATTATTTGAAGATGTTTTCTCTGTCTGGAGTACTCCATCGATCTAACCAACCGCACCGTACACGCATTCGGCACCCTAACCCCTTAAATACTTAACTTTCCAAAGTGTTATGCAGTAGTTAGTAGACCGTAGTGTAGTCATTCCAACCCCTAGAGCTGAGCTCCCCGAAGACTGGCGACCATGCCAGCACTTTCTAATCCATTTACCGACAATTCCTAGGGCAAGGGAACCGGATCGGGACATAGGACATTGCTCTACGGCAATGCCATTTTGCTCCGCCATCACAATAGTGATATGGTGAGTAGTTGATCGCTGAGCTCAGTAATTCCAGGTGTCTGTAATCCTTCCCTGTATTATAGTACTTGGCCTGCCTGTCCACGTCCTCGTCGAACGACAAGCTGTCCTTCGATGTGGGTTTGCAGGAGCACAGCCAGGGCGAGGCCTGCTGGTGGACAGTGCATCCGGCGAGCAAGCAGCGCTCTGAGGGCGAGAAGGTGCGCGTCGGAGACGACTTGATCCTGGTCTCAGTGGCTACTGAGCGCTATCTGCACACCACCAAGGAGAACGAGCAGTCCATCGTGAATGCTAGCTTCCATGTGACCCACTGGTCCGTGCAGCCCTACGGCACTGGCATCTCCCGGATGAAGTACGTCGGCTATGTCTTTGGCGGCGATGTACTGCGCTTCTTTCACGGCGGCGACGAGTGCCTGACCATACCCAGTACCTGGGGTCGTGAGCCAGGAACAAAGTGAGTGTTCCGAAACAGTATTGTAATTAGTAGTTTAATAGTAGTAGTAGTAGTGATTAGTAGACTTTAAACAAATCCTATTCTCAATCCCCCGTAACAGTATTGTAATTTACGAGGGCGGCGTGGTCATGGCCCAGGCACGATCCCTGTGGCGCCTGGAACTGGCGCGGACCAAGTGGACCGGCGGCTTCATCAACTGGTACCATCCGATGCGCATTCGCCACATTACCACTGGACGCTATTTGGGCGTCAACGAAAGCAACGAACTGATCCTGGTGAAGAAGGAGGAGGCCTCGATCGCGACGACGACTTTCTGCCTGCGGCAGGAAAAGGACGACGAGAAGAAGGTGCTCGAGGACAAGGACCTGGAAGTGATCGGGTCGCCGATCATCAAGTACGGTGACACCACTGTCATCGTGCAGCACTGCGAGACGAGCCTGTGGCTCAGCTACAAGAGCTATGAGACGAAGAAGAAGGGCGTTGGCAAGGTCGAGGAGAAGCAGGCCATCCTTCACGAGGAGGGCAAGATGGACGATTGCCTTGACTTCTCGCGCTCTCAGGAGGAGGAGTCCAAGACGGCGCGTGTTATCCGCAAGTGCAGCAGCCTTTTCACCCAGTTTATTACGTGAGTATCCAATCAGTACTGCCCTATATGGTTTGCTTATTGAAAATACTATTTCAGGGCCTTGGAAACGCTGCAGTCCAACCGACGACACTCCATTTTCTTCCAGAAGGTCAACCTCAACGAGATGGTCATGTGCCTAGAGGACTTGATCAATTACTTCTCGCAACCCGAAGACGATATGGGTGAGTGAAACTCTTGAAGACAACCCGTCTCCAAAAATGTATGATAACAAACCCCTCTTGTAACCCACAGAACACGAGGAGAAGCAGAACCGCTTCCGTGCTCTGCGCAACCGCCAGGATCTGTTCCAGGAGGAAGGCGTGCTCAACCTGATCCTGGAGGCCATCGACAAGATCAACATAATCACCTCGCAGGGCTTCCTCGCCAGCTTTCTGGCCGGTGACGAGACTGGCCAGAGCTGGGATCTCATCTCCACCTACCTGTACCAACTGCTGGCGGCCATCATCAAGGGCAACCACACAAACTGCGCCCAGTTCGCGAACAGCAACCGCCTGAACTGGCTCTTCTCGCGCCTGGGCTCACAGGCCTCCAGCGAGGGCTCCGGCATGCTGGATGTGCTCCACTGCGTGCTCATAGACTCGCCCGAGGCCCTGAACATGATGCGGGACGAGCACATCAAGGTAATCATCTCGCTGCTGGAAAAACACGGCAGGGATCCCAAGGTCCTGGACGTACTCTGTTCCCTGTGCGTGGGTAACGGCGTGGCCGTGCGCTCCTCGCAGAACAACATCTGCGACTTCCTGCTGCCGGGCAAGAACCTGCTACTGCAGACGCTCCTGGTGGATCACGTGGCCAGCATTCGGCCAAACATCTTCGTGGGGCGCGTGGACGGCTCCTCCATGTACCAGAAGTGGTACTTCGAGGTGACCATGGACCACATCGAGCAGACAACGCACATGATGCCGCATCTACGCATCGGCTGGGCCAACACCTCTGGCTATGTCCCGTACCCAGGCGGCGGCAAGAAGTGGGGCGGCAATGGCGTGGGCGACGATCTGTACTCCTTCGGTTTCGACGGTGCCAACTTTTGGACCGGAGGAAGGAAGACCCCCGTGGTGGACGCTCTGCCCGAGGAGCCCTTCATCCGCAAGGGCGACGTGATTGGCGTGGCCATCGACCTGTCAGTGCCCATCATCACGTTCACCTTTAATGGCGTCAAGGTGCGTGGCAGCTTCCGGGACTTTAATCTGGACGGCATGTTCTTCCCGGTAATGAGCTGCTCCTCGAAGCTGAGTTGCCGCTTCCTCTTTGGCGGCGATCATGGCCGCCTGAAGTTCGCTCCGCCCATGGGTTTCTCCGCGCTGGTGCAGTGCCTCATGCCACACCAGATTTTGAGCCTGGACCCGTGCTTCTACTTTGGAAATCTCAGCAAGAACGTCTTGGCCGGACCCTGGCTTATCGAGGACGACACTGCCTTTGTTCCGAAACCTGTGGACACCACGGGCGTTACACTGCCCAGCTCCGTGGACCAGATCAAGGAGAAGTTGGCCGAGAATATCCACGAAATGTGGGCGCTGAACAAGATTGAGGCGGGCTGGTCGTGGGGGGAGCACCGCGATGACTACCATCGCATCCATCCGTGCCTCACCCAGTTTGAGAAGCTGCCGCCGGCCGAGAAGCGATACGACAATCAACTGGCTGTGCAAACACTTAAGTAATCTATAAAATATATGAGCAAGAAACCTTCTCTAACCATTGACTCCTCCCCCAGGACAATCATTTCGCTAGGGTACTACATAACCATGGACAAGCCGCCGGCCCGCATCCGACCGGTGCGCCTGCCCAACGAGATCTTCATGCAGGGCAACGGCTACAAGCCGGCCCCCCTGGACCTGAGTGCCGTGACGCTTACGCCCAAGCTAGAGGAGCTTGTGGATCAGCTGGCGGAGAACACGCACAACCTGTGGGCGCGGGAGCGCATCCAGCAGGGCTGGACCTACGGCCTGAACGAGGACAGCGACAACCATCGCAGTCCCCACCTGGTGCCCTACGGCAAGGTGGACGAAGCCATTAAGAAGGCCAACCGTGACACGGCGTCGGAGACGGTGCGAACGCTACTCGTCTACGGATACGTGCTGGATCCTCCAACGGGCGAGGGCACGGAGGCCCTTCTGGCGGAGGCACAGCGCCTGAAGTTCGCTGCCTTCCGGACATACCGAGTGGAGCGCAACTACGCCGTGACTTCGGGCAAGTGGTACTTCGAGTTCGAGGTCCTCACCGCCGGACCCATGCGAGTGGGTTGGGCGCGGGCGGATTGCTATCCGGGAGCCATGCTGGGCAGCGAGGACACCAGCTGGGCCTTCGACGGCCACAACGTGAGTATTCGGGGGAAGGGGGGCTTCGAGGGTACATTTTTCCCAGGTCGATGATATAGGTGGGAGTGGGAGCAGTTACTAGGGAAAGACCGTGTGCGAGACCCACTCAAATCCAAACCCCGTGATTATAGGTGACCAAAATGCATGCCGGATCCATCGAGCACTTCGGAGTGCGGTATGAGGCTGGCGATGTCATTGGTTGCTTCATCGACGTCAAGGAGCAAACGATCAGTAAGGACACCCATAGACGCCTAGCAGCGCGCACCAACGTTGATTTCATTTATTTTGATCGAACGCATTTTGTTAACTCAACTCTTTTCAACTTAATCGATGACTTTCGTTCTTTTTGATTTGTTAATTTATAGCGACACTCTTTCATATCCGATATCTATCATTAACAAGCAAACAAAAACCACAGCAAAACAGCAAAAGAATCACAGACATTCGCGCAGGCAGAGAGTGTTACTAAAAACCAATCTTGTCACTTGCAATATTCACCTTTTAGGAAGAGAAAGTCTACGGTGGCGTCAGTGAGTCCTTCGGTAAACAGTGCGGACCCGGGGACATAGTCGGCGTCTTTCTAGACCTCGCCGACCACACAATTAGTAAGAACCGCTCGTGCCCTTGTTGTAATGTTGCGATCTCCTCCAGCACCCCCACCAGGAATGTGTCCTCCGTGCTTTTGATATCTACTAAATGTGACCATGTGACCGCCGGCGGGTGGCGAGCGAGCGCCGCAGGTCCCAGGATGCGAAGGATAGGCGTTTTACCCAAGCATTTACCTATATTAGATTCCCTGCAAGAGCGAAAACCCCCTTTGGCATAATAAATAGTTCTGTTCTGAGTTCCATTTCGATCGAGCTGGATGTTTTTGTTACCTAAATTCTACTTTAACAATTTGAAAAGCATAAGAACTTGTACTTTACATCACAGATTGCGACCCTCGGGGACGCAACGTGAGCAGCTCTGTCCTACGTAGAATTTTGTGAAATATTAAATAGTTCCTTAACATAATTTACAAGCCCACATTCAAGTCAAAACAATATTTAATGGAATATATGCCAAGACTCAACAACTTAAATGATTCCCAAGAGTATTTTTAAACAAATAAACTGTAGCTTTGAAAATTTATTTGCAATTTTATCTTAACATGACGAGCTTCAAACTTTTATTAAATTTATAAAGGTGAAACCCTAGCTCTAGCTCTATCAAAGTAGATCCAATTTAAAGCAAGGAACAGAACACACATCAGATCAGCCAGTGGATCAGCCATTCCACACCCCGACTGACATCCAACAGATCCGACCCATTAGTCCATTAGCCGCTTCCTCGTAGCTTCTCGTAGTTCTCACTCTCGAAATCCACACATCAAATCCAAGTCGATTCCCATGCTCTAACTTCCGAATATTGTTACTTTGAACACCTCGAACGCCATAACAAGGAGTGGGAGGAGTGGTGCCTGATTAGCGGCGACCCGGGTGCCTGAGGAGCAGGCCGTCAGGACACATCAGCTCATCCCAGCTTTTTACTCTCTCGTAACTGCCTGTAATTACTAACGACACGTACTTAACCAATAACCAGTATCAATTCAAATTCAATTTCAATTTCGATTCGACCCAGTATATAATTTAGCATGAGAGCTAACAACACAAGTGCCATTAATAGCCTGCTTGAATTTATAATCCTAGCTTTGCCAACTAAACAAAAACTAAACTGAAACTGAGACCAAACCGATTCGAAGCCGAATGCCAGTCCCGACACTTTAACCTAATGACAATGCAATGCAAGTAATGGGCTGCTGCTGCTGCTGCAAGGCCAGCTCCAATGCCAATTAATACGCACGAATTTGCTAGAGGAATTTTAATTGCTTAATGGATTCCGGACGAACGGAACTAATCGGATGCGGAGGCGGACGAGGATGCGGTCCGTATCGTTCGGAATTCATTGAACAGCTTCTTGGTTCTTGGTTTCAATATATATATACTCGTACTCATCATTAGCAACCAACTGCCGCCCTTCGGCCCGACCCGTACTCCATTAACTGTAATCAATCGTTGTGCAGGCTTCTCCCTCAACGGAGAACTTCTCATGGACGCCCTGGGCGGCGAGACGACCTTCGCGGACGTCACCGCCGAAGGTGTGGGCTTCGTGCCAGCGTGCACCCTGGGCGTGGGCCAGAAGGCGCGCCTCATCTACGGTCAGGACGTCGACTCGCTGAAGTTCTTCACCACCTGCGGCCTGCAAGAGGGCTACGAACCCTTCTGCGTGTGAGTAAACAACTTCGAGAATTAAGTAAATATACATATTAATCATATATTTCCCCCTAGGAACATGCGTCGACCGGTAACCCATTGGTACACCAAGGATCAGCCCATTTTCGAGAACACTGAGGAGATGCCTGACTGCCGCATCGATGTCACCCGAATTCCCGGCGGCGCAGATACCCCCCCGCATCTGAAGATCTCGCACAACACCTTCGAGACCATGGAGAAGGCCAACTGGGAATTTCTGCGTCTCTCCCTCCCGGTGACCTGTATGAGTGAGTTCATCAGCGAGCAGGAGAAGGCCCGGCGCTGGGACGAGATAAAGAACCGGCAGTATCGGCTGATGCGTGAGGCAGAGGCCGCCGCCCAAATGGCAGTTCAGACCCAGGCTGCCCACATGGACCACATGCTCAAGGGAGGCTTCAATATGAACGACATCAAGGGTCTGACCCGGAACTTTGACGAGCACGCGGATGCCGAGGCGGATCACATGATGCGGGGACCGTCGCGTCCGCCGCGCAAGGGATCTCTCACCCGCAACATCACCTTCGAGACGGACATGTCGGCCGCCCTGGACGAGATGCAGCGCTCCACGTCCGTGCTGGACATGAACGGGCTGGGCGATGAGCTGGACGACAAGAAGAAGCGCGGTCGCAGTCCCTTCAAGTTCTTCTCAAAGAAGTCACGCGACCAGAGTCGCGAGAAGATGGGCTCCCGCACCCTGGACACCTCGCTGGAGCGGCGCAACACGGTGGCCCATGGAAGGAATGTGGTCAACCAGCAGATGACCACGAGAGCGCCCACGCTCCGCCTAAATAATGTGAGTTACCGTTGGGTTCTACTAAAAGGTTGTATTTAAAGTTTCATAAAGAAGTGGACTTTAGAGCCATAAAAATCTGTATAGCTAATTATTAATAATTATTCGTACAAGTTTAAGTTGTAAATTATTTTTAGAAATAGTAATTGATTTGTAACATTAAATTTCCTAATTTTAGACTGAGAGGTATTTATATTCATATATTATTTTGTTTCTTCTATAAAATATACCTTGAAAATATATCAGTTCTCATGAAAATTAAAATTTTTAAGGAACATATTCAGCCTTCTATAATAATCCTTACTGTATCATTAGCTCTGCAGTTTATTCTCTAGCATAAATTTAAAGAGTAATTACCCATTTTAATACCCTTTGATTTAAATTCGCTTCCTCCAGGCCGATATCCCACCCAGTCCTGTGGCCCAGGGCGGACCCAAGCAGCTAAGTGCCTCGAATCTCGGCCAGCCGCCGGTCGAGGGTTCCGGCAACGAAATGTTCGACGCGGAGTGCCTTAAGCTGATAAACGAGTACTTCTACGGAGTCCGCATCTTCCCCGGCCAGGATCCAACGCACGTGTACGTGGGCTGGGTGACCACCCAGTACCATCTGCATAGCCGGGAGTTCAACAAGAACAAGGTGCGCCGCGGATCGGTGTACATCGAGGACGACTACGAGATGGCTATCGAGCGCATTGATCGCCAGAGCTGCTACGTGGTGCGGGCCGATGAGCTCTTCAACGAGGTGACCCAGGATGCGTCCGGAAAGGGCGCCTCACAAGGCATGTTCGTCGGCTGCTTCGTAGACACCGCCACTGGCATCATCCGATTCACGTGCGAGGGCAAGGACACCTCCCACCGTTGGATGATGGAGCCGGACACCAAGCTCTTCCCGGCCATCTTTGTGGAGGCCACCAGCAAGGAAATCCTGCAAATCGAGCTGGGACGTACTCCCACCACGCTTCCCCTGTCCGCCGCCGTGCTGCCCACCAGTGACAAGCACATCAGTCCGCAATCGCCGCCGCGCCTTAAGGTCCAGTGCCTGCGTCCGCATCAGTGGGCCCGCGTGCCGAACACCTCACTCCAGGTGCACGCCCTCAAGCTGTCCGACATCCGGGGCTGGTCCATGCTGTGCGAGGACCCGGTGTCCATGCTGGCGCTGCATATACCGGAGGAGGATCGCTGCATCGACATACTCGAGCTGATCGAGATGGACAAGCTGCTGTCCTTCCATGCCCACAGTCTTACCCTGTACGCGGCCCTGTGTTATCAGTCCAACTACCGGGCCGCCCACGCTCTGTGCCAGCACGTGGACCAGAAGCAGCTGCTCTACGCCATCCGGTCAGAGTACATGAGCGGGCCGCTGCGCCAGGGCTTCTACGACCTGCTGATCGCCCTGCATCTGGAGTCCCACGCCACCACGATGGAGGTGTGCAAGAACGAGTACATAACGCCGTTGGGTCCGGAGCTGAAGGAGCTTTACAGCGACGCGGAGATGCAGCACTCGCTGCGCTCCCTGGTCACGGAGTCGGTGCGACCGCAGCTGAGGATGACGGAGATCACGTGAGTTGAACAGTCGCCTCTCTTTATTCGCCTCCCCACAATGCACAGATTCTTCCTTGATCACTGCGCGGGTGGGGACATGGCATTATTCTTGATATATCCATTCGATTTGTTCACGCCTCATTCTGTTTCGAATCTCCCCGGATCCTGGATCTCCCCGCATCCGATCTATATCCAACACAACACCTGCACCACCGCACCACCGCACCACTGCACCGAACCACCTACTACGACACCACTGTTCAACTACACCCGTCCAGACCCCCTGTGATTGCAACATCTAGTATGCCAAGTGTTTCCAGCGAACCGATCCCCAACATCGACCAATTGTACTCCCCGAAGTTCCCCCTAGAAGTAGTCAGGCAGTTCGTGATGGAGGCCCTGAAGGACGCCGTCGAGATCAACCAGGTCCACAACCGCGATCCCATCGGCTGGACTAACGAGAACCTCTTCCTGTGAGTACCAGTTCCCCCCTAGATGTAGTCCTTAGCTATAGCCCCATCGCTATCTTTCCTTCTTAGCCCGCTCATCAAGCTGACAGACCGCCTGCTCCTGGTCGGCGTTCTGACCGACGAGGATGTGCAGCGGCTGTTGGTCATGATCGATCCGGAGACCTGGGACGCCGCCTTCGAGAGGGGTGAGTAAAGGAGCTTTCATCAGATATATTCTCTAATGATGCGTTCGATTTTACAGAGGGCAAGGACGAGCACCGCAAGGGCCTGCTGACAATGAAAATGGCCGAGGGCGCCAAGCTGCAGATGTGCTACTTATTGCACCACCTGTACGACACCCAGCTGCGGCACCGCGTGGAGAGCATCATCGCCTTTTCGCACGACTTCGTGGGGGATCTGCAGACCGATCAGTTGCGACGTTATATCGAGATTAAGCAATCCGATCTGCCCAGTGCTGTGGCGGCCAAAAAGACTAAAGAGTTCCGCTGTCCGCCGCGCGAGCAGATGAACCAGATTCTCTGCTTCAAGAACCTCGAGTCCGACGACCAGGACAACTGCACCTGCGGCCTTGAGTTGCGTAGCCGCCTGGGCGACTTCCACGACTTCCTCATGCAGAAGGTGTCGCTCAACGCTCTCCAGGAGCCCGATGGCGTCGAGGGCGCGGCGATCGAGGAGATCAAGACGGGGCCCATAACCAAAATCTACAACTTCATCAACACAGTAAAGGAGCTGGAGGAGGGACCCAAGGAGGTGGAGGAGCCGGAGAAGAAGACCCCTGAGGAGGTGTTCCGCAAGGTGCTCATCAAGACCATCGTCAGCTGGGCCGAGGAGTCGCAGATCGAGAATCCCAAGCTGGTGCGTGAGATGTTCAGCCTGCTGCTGCGTCAATACGACACCGTGGGCGAGCTGGTCCGTGCCTTGGAGAAGACCTACGTGATTAACAACCGGGCCCGCGACGACGTGGCCGAGATGTGGGTTGGGCTGAGCCAAATTCGCGCCCTGCTGCCCGTCCAGATGAGCCAGGAAGAGGAGGAGCTGATGCGCAAGCGCCTGTGGAAGCTGGTGAACAATGCCACCTTCTTCCAGCACCCGGACCTCATACGCATTTTGCGCGTCCACGAGAACGTGATGGCCGTGATGATGAACACGCTGGGACGGCGGGCGCAGGCGCAGAGCGATGCCCCGACCCAGACTGAGGGGGCCGAGGGGGCCCCATCCAAGGAGAAGGACACCTCGCACGAGATGGTGGTGGCGTGCTGCCGCTTCCTCTGCTACTTCTGCCGCACGGGCCGGCAGAACCAGAAGGCCATGTTCGATCACTTCGACTTTTTGTTGGACAACGCCAACATCCTGCTTGCACGACCCAGCCTTCGCGGCTCCACGCCACTGGACGTGGCCTACTCGAGTCTAATGGAGAACACAGAATTGGCTCTGGCACTGAGGGAACACTATCTGGAGAAGATCGCTGTCTACTTGTCGCGGTGCGGCCTCCAGAGCAACTCGGAGCTCGTGGAGAAGGGCTACCCGGATCTGGGCTGGGATCCCGTGGAGGGGGAGCGCTACCTGGACTTCCTGCGCTACTGCGTTTGGGTCAACGGCGAGAGCGTCGAGGAGAATGCGAACCTTGTCATTCGACTTCTTATCCGTCGTCCGGAATGCCTGGGACCGGCTCTAAGAGGAGAAGGAGAAGGTCTGTTCCGCGCGATCGTCGAGGCCAATCGCATGTCGGAGCGCATCTCGGACCGCTGCAAGATGCAGGACGAGGCCGAGGGCACCATCGCCGGCCTGAACTTTACTCATCCACTGCCCGAGGGCGAGGAGGATGAGGACTATATTGACACCGGTGCCGCCATCCTGAACTTCTACTGTACCTTGGTCGACCTGCTGGGCCGCTGTGCCCCGGATGCCTCGGTCATTGAGCAGGGCAAGAACGAGTCCCTGAGGGCCAGAGCTATTCTGAGATCTCTGGTGCCGCTGGAGGATCTCCAGGGTGTGCTTAGCCTAAAGTTCACCCTTTCGCAGACGGCGCCTGGCGAGGAGAAGCCCAAGTCGGACATGCCTTCGGGTCTGCTGCCAAACAATAAGCAGAGCATAGTGCTCTTCCTGGAGCGTGTCTATGGCATCGAAACACAGGATCTGTTCTATCGTCTGCTGGAAGACGCCTTCCTGCCCGACCTGCGCACCGCCACCATTCTGGACAAGAGCGACGGGTCCGAGAGTGACATGGCCTTGGCCATGAACCGCTACATCGGCAACTCCATCCTGCCGCTGCTGATCAAGCACTCCAAGTTCTACAACGAGGCCGAGAACTACGCCAGCCTCTTGGATGCCACCCTGCACACGGTCTACCGGCTGTCCAAGAACCGTATGCTCACCAAGGGGCAGCGCGAGGCGGTCTCCGACTTCCTGGTGGCCCTCACATCCCAAATGCAACCTGCCATGCTGCTCAAGCTGCTGCGCAAGTTGACTGTGGATGTGTCCAAGCTGTCCGAGTACACCACCGTGGCCCTCCGGGTGAGCACCTTGCCCTCTCTTCAGACCCTTAATTAAATCAATTAATTCATTATATGTTTCCATCCTTTGGACAGCTCCTCACCCTGCACTTCGATCGCTGCGCCAAGTATTACGGCTCAACTCAAGGCCAGGGCTCGTACGGAGCGTCCTCGGACGAGGAGAAGCGTTTGACCATGCTGCTGTTCTCGAACATTTTTGACTCGCTCAGCAACATGGACTATGACCCGGAACTGTTCGGTAAGGCCCTGCCCTGCCTGATCGCCATCGGCTGTGCCCTGCCCCCCGACTACAGTCTGTCGAAGAACACGGACGAGGACTACTATGGCCGCCAGATGGGCGCCCCCGACCAGCCGCAGTACATGCCGCATCCGATAGACACCAACAACGTCCACCTGGACAACGACCTCAACTCGCTGGTCCAGAAGTTCAGCGAGCACTACCACGATGCCTGGGCCAGCAGGCGCCTCGAGGGCGGGTGGACCCACGGGGACATCCGATCCGACAACGATCGCAAACATCCGCGACTGAAGCCATACAATATGCTCAGCGAATATGTACGTAGGCCGATCGATCGGTCACTAAATATATATGTTTCGAAGCCTTTCATTATTAACAATTTAATTTGGTTTTACTTTCTAGCTTCCACTAATTGATTTAATTTATTTTTTTACTTAACTGAAACTCAGTAATTAATATAATGGAGAGATCACCCTCAGAATTCCCTCTCATTATATTACCTCATTATGTAATCCCTCTTTTTTGAATTACTCACGAAAACTTAATGTTTAATAATTCATTTCAGTTTGTTTTAAGCGTAAGAGTACCTAATACTTAATCATTCATGAATAATTTAGCAGCTAACGAGAAAAAGTGTCCGTTAAAATCAAGCTCATCCCTCGAATCTCTCTCTGACAGGAACGCGAGCGTTATCGGGATCCAGTGAGAGAGTGCCTTAAGGGTCTCCTGGCCATTGGCTGGACTGTGGAACACTCCGAGGTGGAAGTGCCGCTGAATCATCGCGGATCGACGCGTCGCCAGTCGAAGCCCCAGATTGTATGTAGCAACCAATTACCCAAACTTAATCCTTGTTCCAAGCGCCTTCTTAACATATTTTCCAAAAATTTTACGCAAATCTTTCGAAATCAAAACCAAACCCGAATTGGCTTTTCCGCCTCCATGCCACAACCACGCCGCCCACGCACGTTATTCTGCCCACGCCCACCTTAACACCGATAGCACGAATTCCAGAACGAGGGCAGCCCCTTCAACTACAACCCGCATCCGGTGGACATGAGCAATCTGACCCTAAGCAGGGAGATGCAGAACATGGCCGAGCGCCTGGCGGAGAACTCCCACGACATTTGGGCCAAGAAGAAAAACGAGGAGCTGAATGGCTGCGGAGGCATCATCCATCCCCAGTTGGTGCCTTACGACCTGCTGACCGACAAGGAGAAGAAGAAGGATCGCGAGCGCTCGCAGGAGTTCCTCAAGTACATGCAGTACCAGGGCTACAAGCTGCACAAGTGAGTTCATAGGAAGAGGTCCTGGCAGAGATCATTCGTAAATATTTGTGTTTCTGTTATCTTTGTAATCAAGGCCTTCAAAGGGCGGCGCTGTGGAGGAAGGGGGCGCCACCCAGGCGGCCGTGGAGCTGCGCTTCTCGTACTCGCTGCTGGAGAAGCTCATCCAGTACCTAGACCGGGCCACCATCAACATGAAGCTGCTGAAGCCATCGACCACTTTCAGTCGCCGCTCGTCCTTCAAGACGGCCACGCGAGACATCAAGTTCTTCTCGAAGGTGGTGCTCCCTCTGATGGAGAAGTACTTCTCCACGCACCGCAACTACTTCATCGCCATTGCCACGGCAACCAACAACATTGGAGCGGCCTCGCTCAAGGAGAAGGAAATGGTGGCCTCGATCTTCTGCAAGCTGGCGGCCCTGCTGCGCAACCGGCTGAGTGCCTTTGGGCCGGATGTCCGCATCACGGTGCGCTGCCTCCAGGTGCTGGTGAAGGGCATCGACGCCCGCACCCTGACCAAGAACTGTCCAGAGTTCATTCGCACATCCATGCTGACGTTCTTCAACCAGACGTCCGACGATCTGGGCAACACGATCCTCAATCTGCAGGACGGCAAGTACAGTCACCTGAGGGGCACACATTTAAAGACCTCCACGTCGCTGGGCTATGTGAACCAGGTGGTTCTACCGGTGCTCACAGCCATGTTCGATCATCTGGCAGCCTGCGACTATGGCAGCGACCTGCTGCTGGACGAGATTCAGGTGGCCTCCTACAAGATCCTGGCGGCCCTGTATCACCTGGGCACCGATGCCACGCTGACGCACGACCGGAAGTATCTGAAGACGGAGATCGAGCGGCATCGACCCGCCCTGGGATCGTGCCTGGGCGCCTACAGCTCCTGCTTCCCGGTGGCCTACCTGGAGCCCCATCTGAACAAGCACAACCAGTACTCGCTGCTCAACCGCATAGCGGATCACTCGCTGGAGGCGCAGGACATCATGGTGAAAATGGAGAGCTGCATGCCGAATCTGGAGACGATTCTCGCCGAGGTGGACCAGTTTGTGGAGTCGGACAAGACCTACAACGATGCGCCGCACATCATCGACGTGATCCTGCCGCTGCTGTGTGCCTATCTGCCCTTCTGGTGGTCCCAGGGCCCGGATAATGTGAGTCCAACCAGCGGCAATCACGTGACCATGGTCACTGCCGATCACATGAATCCCCTGCTTCGCAACGTGCTCAAGATGATCAAGAAGAACATTGGCAACGATAACGCACCGTGGATGACGCGGATTGCCGCGTACACGCAGCAGATCATTATCAATACGTCGGAGGAGCTGCTCAAGGACCCGTTCCTGCCGCTGGCCGAGCGGGTGAAGAAGCGGACAGAGAACATGCTGCACAAGGAGGACAGCATGCGAGGCTTCATCAAGTCGGCTACGGACGACACCTCGCAGGTTGAGACTCAGCTGCAGGAGGACTGGAACCTGCTGGTGCGCGACATCTACTCCTTCTACCCGCTTCTGATCAAATACGTGGATCTGCAGCGCAATCACTGGCTGAAGGACAACATACCCGAGGCCGAGGAGCTGTACAACCATGTGGCGGAGATATTCAACATCTGGTCGAAGAGCCAGTACTTCCTCAAGGAGGAGCAGAACTTCATCTCGGCCAACGAGATCGACAACATGGCCCTGATCATGCCTACGGCCACACGAAGATCGGCCATATCGGAGGGCGTTCCCGCCGTCGGCGGCAAGGTGAAGAAGAAAAAGAAGAACCGCGACAAGAAGCGCGACAAGGACAAGGAGGTGCAGGCCAGTCTAATGGTGGCCTGCCTGAAGCGTCTCCTGCCCGTGGGCCTGAACTTGTTCGCAGGCCGGGAGCAGGAGCTGGTGCAGCATTGCAAGGATCGATACCTTAAGAAGATGCCCGAGTACGACGTGATCGAGTTCGCCCGCATGCAGCTGACTCTGCCAGACAAGCTGGACCCCTCGGATGAGATGTCTTGGCAGCACTATCTCTACTCCAAGCTGGGTAAGACGGAGGAGCCGGTGGACGAGCAGGCGCTGGAGAAGGCCAACGTCAATGCCAACGAGAAGGGCAAGGACAAGACCCAGGAGACGGTTGACCGCATCGTGGCCATGGCCAAGGTTCTGTTTGGCCTGCACATGGTAAGTGTCGGTCGGACTCAGTCCAGACAAAACTATCCCAATCTCTCTCTAGCTCTCTTAACTGAAATATGGGAGGTCCTTTGCCATCCGTTCGAGTAACTCATCTCTGTTGAAACTGAATCGCGAGACTCTGCGACAACTTTAATCTCTCCACTTAAATACAATCTGTTAATCACTCGATTTTTCTTTTCCTCTCGTACAACCATCATCACACCACCGCCACCACACACATCGTCCAACAACTGCTCTCATCCTCAATCCCGACCGAAATGTTGACCAAATGCTGACCACATTTACAGATCGACCACCCACAACAGCAGAGCAAAAATGTCTACAGGAGCGTTGTGTCGATCCAAAGGAAGCGTGCCGTTATCGCATGCTTCCGTCAGACATCGCTACATTCTCTACCCAGGTTATTACCGATGCCCAATTGATAGACTCTATACTCTATGCCCTGGATTGAGCCAGCTAACCCACTAACCCGAAACCGTACTAAAGTTAAAGCTATGAGTTTATCTGTCCCACTGTCTGCCCATCGTTTCATCTTCAATGGCATCTAACTAATCCCCTCTGATAGCTAATGTGTACTAATGTCAGCGCCGTGTTCTAAAGCCATTTGTTTTATTGTATATTTTTATGGACTTGCCGCACGCTTGCTTGCCACTTGCAAATCCGAAACCGAAACCGATTCCGAATCCCTTAGGCAGCTAGCTCCAAGAACAGATCTAAACGCTGGAGTTCAAAGATCTCGGTGGCGCGTCGCCAGGCAGTCATTTCAAGCTTACGCGCCAAGCATCTTTATCGCATGAGCAGGTGGTACTCGTACTCGTAGTCGCTTCGATTGGTTTTTACCGTCTCCTCCTAAGTTTCTATAATTTCCTGTTACCGTCTGTCCAAGGCTTTTACCTGCTGAGGATCGGCATCAGTTCTTAGTTCTCTCTTGAGTTGGTCTCTAATTTGATTAACCAAAAAGGCATGCTAATATCTGTTCATTTCATCTGTAGAGTATTCCTGTTGTGTTTCAATCCACTAACTGTTTTTTCGGAACCCCCAGACATCGGGCTTGCAACATCTTTGCCCGCTCCTACTATGAGCAGTGGCTGCAGGAGGAGAACGTGGGCCAGGAGGTGATGGTCGAGGATCTGACGCAGACTTTCGAGGATTCCGAGAAGTCCAAGAAGGACGAGGAGGAGACGGACAGCAAGCCAGATCCGCTCACCCAGCTGGTGACCACCTTCTGTCGCGGTGCCATGACCGAGCGCAGTGGTGCCCTCCAGGAGGATCTGCTTTACATGTCCTACGCCCAGATTGCGGCCAAGTCCTGCGGCGAGGAGGAAGAGGAGGGTGGCGACGAGGAGGGCGGGGAGGGTGGCGAAGAGGGCGAAGGCACCAGTATCCATGTAAGTCGATCCCAACTATCCCAGTTCCAGCACTAACCACCCAGCTAATAATAACCCCTAACATCCCCCATGTCTGACTCAGTGTCGGATGAGGCAACTGATGGTAACTATTATGCAGCTGGGATCCTTGGAGATCCTCTCTAATTGCTTGTTCCAATTCCTGAATGGGAATCCCGAGTTTTATCCTTCCTTTAAGTTCCTTAATTAACCTTCGATATACTCCCTCTTAGGAACAAGAAATGGAGAAGCAAAAGCTGCTCTTCCACCAGGCGCGCCTCTCGAACCGTGGCGTTGCCGAAATGGTGCTGTTGCACATTTCCGCCTCCAAAGGTATACCTTCGGAGATGGTAATGACGACACTCAATCTCGGCATCGCCATCCTCCGCGGCGGCAACATCGACATTCAAATGGGCATGCTGAACCACCTGAAGGAGAAGAAGGACGTCGGGTTCTTTACCTCGATCGCCGGACTGATGAACTCTTGCAGCGTGCTCGACCTGGACGCCTTCGAGCGGAACACCAAAGCAGAGGGTAAGCCCATCCGACCCCGATCCCTCCGAGCACCTCCCGCTTTCAGTTTGCCGCCCGCGTCCGCGCCCTTTAACTTTTGGTTCGCACTCTTCTAAGTTCGATTACTGTATTGATTTGTGTGTCTACTTCCTTCCAACTGAACTCCCAACCTGATCACCCAACCTGATCACCACCATGCCTCGCATGCCAACCATTACCAACAACCCACCAATCCTGTGAACGTGACTCCCGCTATCGTTGTACCAATCCACCCACCCAAAATTTGCCACACGAACAAAGAGTATATTCCGAGTGCGGGTGCAGGTCTTGGTGTAGGTTCCGAGGGCGCCGCCGGCGAGAAGAACATGCACGACGCGGAGTTTACCTGTGCTCTGTTCCGGTTCATCCAGCTCACCTGTGAGGGTCACAATTTGGGTGAGTTTTTCCTTCACGTTAGCACCTCCGAAATGAACCTAACCCGTAATCGCATTCTCCCCGCAGAGTGGCAAAACTACTTGAGGACCCAAGCCGGCAACACCACCACTGTTAACGTGGTCATCTGCACAGTGGATTATCTGCTGCGGCTGCAAGAGTCCATCATGGACTTTTACTGGCACTACTCCAGCAAGGAGATCATCGATCCCGCCGGCAAGGCCAACTTTTTCAAGGCCATCGGAGTGGCCAGTCAGGTGTTCAACACCCTTACTGAGGTCATCCAAGGTCCCTGTACCCTTAATCAGCAGGCATTGGCCCACTCCAGGCTGTGGGATGCCGTCGGAGGATTCCTGTTTCTTTTCTCGCACATGCAGGACAAGCTATCTAAACACTCCAGCCAAGTGGATCTGCTTAAGGAGCTGCTGAATCTGCAAAAGGACATGATCACCATGATGTTGTCCATGCTGGAAGGAAATGTGGTTAATGGTAGGTTTTAAAACTTTCAGGGAAGTCAGGAAGACAGACCCAAAGCTTCAAAATAAGAACAAAAATTTCAGAGGGAAATATATTGATGCATACTTTGAGGCACCTCCAGAAGTGATATCAAATCAGTTGTTTTAAACCTCAATTTTTAACTTGAATCTCTTATGACTTATGGCACTCTCCCCCATTTTCACAGGCACCATTGGTAAGCAGATGGTGGACACTCTGGTGGAGTCTGCCTCCAACGTGGAGCTAATTCTCAAGTACTTCGACATGTTCCTCAAACTGGCCGACCTCATCGAATCGCCCAGCTTCCACGAGATTGATATGAAGAACGAGGGTTGGGTAACGCCCAAGGACTTCAGGGAGAAGATGGAGCAGTCTAAGAACTACACGCCGTAAGTAAAGTCCGAGAATTAAGGGTAACACCGTTTCTCACCTATGATTGCAGGGAAGAAATGGATTTCCTTTTGGCCTGCTGCGAGCGCAACCACGAGGGCAAAATCGACTACCGGGCCTTCGTCGAGCGCTTCCACGAACCATCAAAGGAGATCGGTTTCAACCTGGCTGTGCTGCTGACCAACCTCAGCGAACACATGCCCAACGAGCCGCGCTTGGCGCGCTTCCTGGAGACCGCCGGCTCGGTGCTCAATTATTTCGAGCCCTTCCTGGGCCGCATCGAGATCCTCGGCAGCTCCAAGCGCATCGAGCGCGTCTACTTCGAGATCAAGGACTCAAACATCGAGCAGTGGGAGAAGCCGCAGATTCGCGAATCCAAGCGTGCCTTCTTCTACTCCATCGTCACCGAGGGCGGTGACAAGGAGAAGCTGGAGGCCTTTGTCAACTTCTGTGAGGACGCCATCTTTGAGATGACCCACGCCTCCGGCCTTATGGCCACCGACGACGGTGGCGGCAACGTGAAGCGCGACACCGCCTATAGTTCCTACATGAGCGAGGAGGAGGAGGAGCGCGCCGCCCGAGATCCCATCCGACGCACCATTACCGCCGTCAAGGAGGGCCTCAAGTTCGGCGTGCACATGCTCAGTCCGGCGAACATCAAGCACCAGATTGGCGTCATGCAGACCAAGTCCATCCCCGAGTTGATCGTCGGCTTCTTCAAGATCATCTTTTACATCTTTTACTACACCGGATATGCACATTTCTGCGTGGTGCGCTATATATTCGGAATCCTGCTGAACCTGATGCGAGGACCTGCTCCGGAGCAGGAGGAGGAACCGGTTGTGGAAGAGGAGACTTTCGGAAGAGCCCTGCCGCCGCTGCCGCTTGAGGAGCCGCCGGGCACGGTACAAGCTTTTGGGCTGGACATCAACAAAGAAGAGAACGGCATGTACAAGGTGGTGGTGCACGAGTCCCCGGCCAACTCCTCAATGGAGGAGGGCGGGGAGTCGAGTCCCGAGGACGGAACAGCCGTCACCGGCGAACTGGCTGAAGGCGAACCACACCAGGAGCCGCCAATCTCCATTGTGGACCTTCTGGGCGGCGAGGCTGCCAAGAAGGCGGCCCAGGAGCGTCAGGAGGCACAGAAGGCTCAGGAGGCCGCCATGGCCTCCATCGAAGCGGAGGCAAAGAAGTCATCAGCCGCACCGCAGGAGACGCCCGCCGTCCACCAGATCGACTTCTCGCAGTACACCCATCGGGCCGTCAGCTTTCTGGCCAGGAACTTCTACAACCTCAAGTACGTCGCCCTGGTGCTGGCTTTCAGCATCAACTTCATGCTGCTCTTTTACAAGGTCACCTCGTTTGCCGAGGAAGGCGAGAGCTCCGGCGAGGAGGAGCTCATCCTGGGCTCTGGCTCGGGCGCTGGTGCGGACATCACGGGCTCTGGCTTCGGGGGATCGGGCGATGGCGGGTCGGGAGACGGGGAAATGGAGGACGAGATACCGGAACTGGTGCACGTGGACGAGGACTTCTTCTACATGGAGCACGTACTACGCATGGCCGCCTGTCTGCACTCACTCGTCTCCCTGGCTATGCTGATCGCCTACTATCACCTCAAGGTGCCGCTGGCCATCTTTAAGCGCGAGAAGGAGATCGCACGCCGGCTGGAGTTCGATGGCCTCTTCATTGCGGAGCAGCCGGAGGATGACGACTTCAAGTCGCACTGGGACAAGCTGGTAATATCCGCAAAGAGCTTCCCGGTCAACTACTGGGACAAGTTCGTGAAAAAGAAGGTGCGCCAGAAGTACAGCGAGACCTATGACTTCGACTCCATCTCCAACCTGCTGGGCATGGAGAAGAGCGCCTTTACAGCACAGGAGAGCGAGGAGACGGGCATCTTCAAGTACATCATGAACATTGACTGGCGCTACCAGGTGTGGAAGGCCGGAGTGACCTTCACGGACAACGCCTTCCTCTACTCGCTGTGGTACTTCAGCTTCTCGGTGATGGGCAACTTCAACAACTTTTTCTTTGCCGCGCATCTGCTGGATGTGGCCGTTGGCTTCAAGACGCTGCGCACTATTTTGCAGTCCGTCACTCACAACGGCAAGCAACTCGTCCTGACCGTGATGCTCCTGACCATTATCGTGTACATCTACACGGTAATCGCCTTCAACTTCTTCCGCAAGTTCTACATCCAGGAGGAGGACGAGGAGGTGGACAAGAAGTGTCACGACATGTTGACCTGCTTCGTGTTCCATCTGTACAAGGGCGTGAGAGCGGGCGGAGGCATTGGCGACGAGATCGGCGACCCGGATGGCGATGACTACGAGGTCTACCGCATCATCTTTGACATTACGTTCTTCTTCTTCGTGATCATTATCCTGCTGGCCATCATCCAGGGTCTGATCATCGACGCCTTCGGCGAGCTGCGTGACCAGCTGGAGTCGGTGAAGGACAACATGGAGTCCAATTGCTTCATATGCGGAATGGGCAAGGACTTCTTCGACATAGTACCGCACGGCTTCGACACGCACGTCCAGAAGGAGCACAACCTGGCCAACTACATGTTCTTCCTGATGCATTTGATTAACAAGCCGGACACGGAGTACACAGGCCAGGAGACGTACGTGTGGAATATGTACCAGCAGCGCAGCTGGGACTTCTTCCCGGTAGGTGACTGCTTCCGCAAGCAGTACGAGGACGAGCTATCCGGTGGAGGCGGCGGCGGCTAAACACTTTGGAGCCGATATCCGGATTCTGGGCACAATCACACGGCACTGAACGGTCCAAGGACTCTCGGGATCCACTTTTGTAGCGCGGTAGCTTGACACCAGCTGGAATTTTTACCTAGTCAACTTTAGCAATGTATTTTAAGCAACAAATATCCTACACAATCGTTTTTATTACATATGAACGTAGGAAGACGACTCCTTTTTCCAAAAATGATATATTTGATGACGACGATTCTAGCACGTATAACAGCAAATGTTCTTAACTCATTTTCAAATAAATCTATTCATTTTGAACGAACATTGTATGTTGTAAGCTATATTTTATTTCCTGGATAGGACTTAAGGACCCAGAGAGCTCATTAGAGAGGTAAAGTCCGATTGTTTATATTTTTGTGAAAATATCTGACTAACTATATCAAAAATTAAATAACGAAAATATCGCAATTAATGTTAAAATATCGATATTATCGATAATATCTAAATATCCGAAAATAAATTGGATTTTAGATCTTTTTATAACTACTTTTTAAATTGATAGTTTGATAATCAAACAAAATAACAAGATAACAAGGTATTCCTTTATCAATTTTTCCTTATCGAAAGTGCTTTCTACTTTCGTGCTGTTCGTTCCTGTTGGTTTTAATTGTCAGCCTCCTAGTTTGACAATCAGTGTCAGTCTCCAATAAAAATATATTTTAAAAACGTGATTTAATTTCTTTATTTGCATTCAAAAACATTTTTCACAAAAAGAGAGTCAGAGTTTGTTTGTCAATTTTTTAACGATGTAAAAACAGTCAATTGCTTACTTCTTAATTTTTTATTTTTCTTGCTAGTTTCAAGACATCTACTTTAACTATAGAAATTTGTCTAAGTTTGAATTTTCTTTGTTATTTTTTAAATTTAATTATGCTGACCTATTTTTCTTTTACTTGCAAACATATTAAAAAAGGAAATATGTTATTTGTCAACGATTTGATCGCTTAAAGCTTATATTTATATAAAGAGTGAGTATTGAAATGTGCAACTACATCAACAAAACTTTTTCAAGGAGTTTATGCTTTTATCAAAATAATCAACGAATTTAACACAATATTAACGCTCAACAAATAACAAAAATAACTTTATGTCAGGCAACTGGTCACGTAACTTACAATTGCGTTCACTTAACATACGAAAAATACGTACTGTATATAAAAAATCACAGTTGAATGCGGACAATTATTTGGTTAACCGAATTACAATCGAAACTTGTAATTATTGCTCTAATCTACAGACAAGTGCACGTGGTTAGTGTAAAAGTGAGTGTACATGCAAATATATCTATGGTGGCCGCATATATGTATGCGAATACATTTGACTATAGCCAACTGGGGCCCTGCTGCCGGGGAGCCGATTGTTGAAGATAAAAATAAATTTATTTACGGGCGCTGGTGCCGCTGGGACTGGGCGATTGACTAGCGGAAGTTGTACAACTGAAAGTAGTACAGCACAAGGACAATGAAGATGGCGGCGAAATATCAGTAATCAAGGCGCTTCTTCAAGCGGAAAAACTCGGCATTGTCGATGCTCGTCAGATTGTCCATATTGAGGTTGCGCAACGTTCGCACGCTGGACAGCCGCTCCTCCAAGTCCGTGTACATGCTGCGGCACCGGTATATGGACAGTGTCTGCAGGCACGAGCAGTTCGTAATGATGGCGTCCAGCGTGTGTTCAGTGAGCTGGCTGCAACCGCTTATGTGCAGGGCCCGTAGACGGGGCAACTTGGCGGTAACCACCTGAATGGTCTTGTCCATGATGTTGTAGCAGTCGGACAGGTCCAGCTCCTCGATGGAGGGACAGCTGCTGGCCACCGCCTCGATGCCCAGAAGCGAAATCTGTTGGCAGTTAGAGAGCAACAGGCGCTTTAGTTCCACGTGCTTCAGGCCGTACTTGAGGGACACATCGCTTATCCTGTTACAGCCGCGAAGGTTGAGGGACCTTAAGCCCCTCAATTGCTGTATGTTGTGGCCTTCGAAGTCATCCTCGCGTATCAGGTTCATTTCGTAGGCGGCCAGCATGGCCTGCTTCCGTCTAGCATCCCGCACAATCTCATCCTCCGCCTTGCTCCTCAGCGATATCTTGATGGACTGCAGCGATCCCGCCAAGCTGTCGCGCTCGGCCAGAGTGCTGCTGTACGGCGGATAGAAGTTGTCCATCGAGGAGACTTGGGAGCCCGACTGCTTGCGACTCAACTCTAGCTTGGATATGTTGATGCCCGTGAGGGCGGCATCTGTTAGCTGAAAAAATAAGAGACTCGGTTAGGAGGAAGGCTGGAGCAAGTTGATCTGTCCACTTACCATACTGCAGTGCTCCAGGGAGAGTTCGCGCAGCCAACGCAGCTGCCCGATGATCGATTGAATGGCCTCGTCGGTGGCCCCGTTGACGCAGTGATTCAGGTGCAGCGATCGCAGGCAACGCAGATTACTGGCAATGGCCTTGATGCACTCTTGGCAGATCTGCAAGTACGACACATTGAGTTCCTGCAGCACCTTGTTCTCCTCGCTCGCAACGCCCTCGGTGATGCCGCTGCTGGTTATGCTGTCGCAGTTGGAGATGTCCAGGCTCTTAAGACGCCTCAGCTTGGCCAGGTGCACTGCTCCGGCATTGGTGATGCTCAGGCATCCGTTCACCTTCAAGTGCTCCAGCTGCGGATTCGTTTGCACCAAAACTGCCAGGTTTTCGTCGCTCACGCACATTGTGGCCGACAAATCCAAGGCGGTCAGACTGGGCTGGGTGGCCAGAAAGTTTCTGATGGTCGTGCAGTTTAGCTGGCGGCATCCGGCCAAGTAGAGACGCTGCAGCTGGAGATTTAGGTCGCTGAGGGCCAGCAAGGCCTGACCAATCAGCGTGTGACTGAAGTCCAGCTCGCGGAGCGTGCGCCGCTGCAGATTCAATATGGTCAGGATGAACTTAAACGTCAGCACGGATTCACTGGGCAGTACGTGATCCGAGGAGCTGTTGCCGGGATAAAATCTGCGATGGATGGCGTTGTGAAAGGCTATGTGGCAGCCGGACATGTTGATCACTTCGAGGCTGGGCATGAACGAGGTGAGCCGCATTAGGATGGCGTCGGTCAGATACTGATTCTCACACAGCGTCAGCTCCCTGATCCCGGCCAGGTTGCTGGCCAAGTCGTTCAGGTCGGGGCACGAGTTGTGCGTGTCCAGAAACGACCCGGACATGAACAGGGGTAGGCAGCGCTTCAGCGACAGCGAGTGTAGGTGCGGCAGCACGCCCAGCATGCCGTAGAACTGCTTGTCGTTCAGATCCACATTGTCCAGGGCTAGTGAGTGCGCCGTCCTGCCCATGAACCGCATCAACTCCTTCACCTGGCCCAGCGTTACGTCCTCGAACAAGAAATGCCGGAAGCGCCGTTCGCAGCGCAGTAGATCGGCCACCGGACTCAGTTGGTCGGAGAGCACCACCTTGGAGAAGCAGACGCGCGTGCGCATGTTGAACTCCGTCTGGTCCAGTGCCGCGTGCCATCGGTGGCAGGTTCCTCCGGCCGCCTGCAGATCAGAGTACCCCAGGTAGCTGAAAATCTTCAAAACAATCTGGAAGGCGGAACAGACAAAACAATCAGCTGACGTCTGCCCTAACAGGTAGAGAGATATACATATGGGCGCTTCAATGATGGATCGGTCACGGGACTGCCGCCAACCGCGTACCGCCGACGCACTCACTCACTCACTCACTCACCTCCAGCGGCAGCTCGTCGTACCTGGGCGAACAATACGCGGAACACGACATTCTCTGCGCCTCCAATACGAAATTTTCAACTTTAATCCAAACAACTAGCAGCTCCCGCCCCCGCAAAACTATTGTTGATTAAGTTTGTACCTAGACTAGGGACAGTATGACCATGCGTGCTTGCTTTTGCTATCCAAACTATTGTGGATAGTCCGGTTGTACCACTTACCTGGCAGGTACAAAGCAAAAGTTGTTTGTAGTCGCATTGTAATGTATACTTGATGCTTATCTGTTTTTTACATTCTTTTATTTGTTTTTAAGTTTTATAATTTTTTTTACGTTTCAATTATAACGGTGGTCAAGTTTTAAAAAAATACCAAACTTAGCAAATACCAACTGCCATAGACGCTTTAGCACATTATAATTGCCACTAAAAACGGTCCTATCATTTATGACATCAGATTGCATTTTGCGAAAAAGGATTTTGCTTGGCAAAAAATAACCATTATTTCTTCGCTCAAGGATCTAGGACATATCCGTCGACGTGCCTACAGTAATGGCCGATCCCAAGTTTCAGAACCTGCCCGGAATTGTAAGTGGGAGCGGTGCTATAGACACTGACAGTGACGTGCAACCTTTTTTTTATTGGTTAATGTTATCCCAATTAGGCTTATGACCAACCGGACGTATATGAAACTCCAGATGACGCCGAACCCGATACATCCGACTATTACGAGGAGGAGCCCGAGAACGAGGCCATTGAGCGTCTGCACATCTCGCCGAGCGCCGCCCACAAGCGTTTCAGCGGAGCCAGTCTCGAAGGCAGTGTTGACTTCACGGACCGCATCGGGCGCCGCGTATGCCGGGGATACGATGCCCGCGGCTCGGGGGACTACGAACTGGTGGGCCTGGGCGAAAAGGAAACGCCCGTGCAGAAGTGCCAGCGCCTGCAGATTGAGATGAACGAGCTGCTGAACGAGGTGGCTGCACTTCAGGTGGACCGGAAGATTGCCGACGAGGAAAAGCAGTCCTACGATGCCGTGGCCACTGTCATCACCACGGCCAAGAAGGTGCTAGATACCCTCAAGCTGGAGCAGGTCCTGGGCAAGGAACAGGTGCCCAACAGTAAGCAGGTAAAGGCCCTCATTAGCCAGGTGGAGGAGTTCAAGCAATCCGGAGTCCTTACGGCCATCCCTACGCCCGGCACTGACTTAGCGGCCACCGCACGCGTGGCCAGCCTGGAGCAGAGACTTTCGCAATTGGAGAAGGTGGTGGGCGCCCAGCCCGACAAGCTGAGCCGCCTTACTGCCGCCACCAACACCAATAATGTGCTGGAGGCCGTCCGCCAACTGAGCACAAAGGCAGCGCTGCTGCAGCCAGAAAAGCTGGACACCATCGAACAGCGCCTAACCTCGCTGGCCGGCAAGATGGACGCCATCGCCGAGAAGTCCAGTGGAAGTGCCCAGGACGCCAAGCGGGACCAGAAGATCACGGAGCTCTACGACATCGCGAAGCGCACTGAGCCGGTGGTGGAAATATTGCCGCACGTCATCGAGCGCATGCAGGCACTCGAGGCCCTTCATAAATACGGTAAGATAATTACTCAAATTTAAGTTCACTTAAATATGAACTTATTATTAAATTCCATTAGCAAACAACTTTGCCAAGATCATAGCTGAGATTGAGCAGAAGCAGGGAACTATAACCACCAGCTTGGTGAACAACAAGGAGCTGCTGCATTCCGTACAGGAGACCTTTGCCCAGAATCTGGAAACCATCAACAGCAAGGTGGCTAAAGTGGAGCAGCGCGTCACGGCCATTTCCTCAGCTAAATAATTGAAGACAGTCGTATTACATATAGATATTATTTATGGAAAAGTATAATAAAGGGAACTACATTCGATTCTTTTTTAAAAAGTAAATTATGGATTCTCCTCTGAAGAAATGCGTGTTTTTTCAGCTCCCGTTTGGATGACAGTAGTTCTCAGAATGTCAATCTTTGACATCAACATCGATAGAAAATGTGAAATTTACGGAACTACTAAGAGCTTGTACAAGCTTATTTATTCGTTGCTAAAAACGATACAATTTTTTTTGACTAGCTAGTAATTGTGACATTGATTTGCTTCTCTGATAATCGTAGTTAAATCGTACCTAATTTAGTCCTTGGAGTTGGTCTTGCAGGCAATCATGTACACGGGAAAGAGGCCCTTGGGGAAGTTTTGTTGCTTAACTTTACGCACAACTCGAAACCCGGCTTCCTTAAGGAAACGTTCATACTGCTCAAGGGGCCGGGTAACTGACGAGTCCTCCTTATCTTCCACTGTCTTTTTCGAGCTGCTCACGTTCTCCTTGAGGCAAAAGAAGGCGCCAGGCGCCAGTCCTTGCTTTATGCGGCGAAAGAAGGCCACCAAATCGCGGTCCGTGAGGTGGCCCAGCACCCACTGGCTCCATATAAGGTCGTACTGCTGCGTGGGCGTGAACTTTTGCAGGCCCACGTTGTAGATCTCGCCCACCTGTCCGGAAATCATTTCATCCGAGGAGCAGTACTCAATAGCCTTCTCGGCAAAGGCCTGGTCCTGCTCCACTAGATCCACGCGAGAGAAGCGCGGGATGAGGAGGTTACGGGTCACCCTGCCGATGCCAGCGCCGCAGTCCAAGGCCAGCTTTGTGCCCGGCACACGAATCTCGCGCAGGAAGACATTGGAGCCCTGTATATCAATGGCGCTGATGTAACCGAGGCCGCCGAGCATTCCATTGACTGTGGCAGGAACTTCGGCCCAGTACTTTTGCGCCTTGTTGTAAAACTCGGGCTCCGGACCCGAGTTATTTGTAATGCTGCTGCTAGAGGAAGCAAAAGCAGACTTTGCCTCGCATTTTGCAGGCAAACTGGTATTGTCGACTTGGGGTACCGCCTCCTGGAGTTGGTTTCCTGCGTCCTTGTCCACTTCCATGACTTGCAGCTTGTCTGAAAGCTCTCCTTCGAATGTGATTGACATGGCTATGTCAGGATTTGAAAAGCATGCTTGTTAATTTATTTTTTATTTTTGTTATTTAGGTTAGTGTGACCGCCTCTCTAAAGGGCTAAAAAGGCGTAGCGGCTTGAAAAAGTTGCAAAAGCGCAGTGGGGAGTCCCAACTTGGGACACTCTAATGAAATTAAAATTTGTTTTCCACTTTTCTCCGTTCAGCTCCAAGCTGTTCAGCTTGTAAAAAGTCATGCGAGACATGTCTTTTCACCAGAAAAGAGTTTGGGAAAAACTTCTCGCTAAAATAAAATAAGTAATGTGACCAGCCTGCGCTTATTTTTACCATATTTGCCAGAGTTGCAACGAACAGCTGACCGATAAAAACAATTTTCTTCGTTTTGTTTATTTTACAAGTTTTGTGTTTAGATTATTTCAATTGTACTAAAGAGATGACGCTCGACTTGGATGCCAATAAGAGGGATGACAAATTACTGATAACCACCATCCAGCAGGAGTATAAAATACTTGCTGAGTAGTGAGTTTTCTGGGCACATAAAATCTCTTTGCAAAAGTGTATAAATAATTGTCTTTTTTAGCAAAATGATTGAATCTGAGAAGTTGAGTGGCATTTATGTGATACCCAGCTATGCGAACTCCTTGCGTTAGTATTGAGGCGGAAAAGTCATGGCAGCCCTTGCTTAATTATTCAATTTTCCAGTGTGGTTTGGTGTCTTCTTTGGACGCCAGGGTTTATACTCGGAGAGTGTCTTTCGGTTCTCAGTTCTGTTGCCCGATCGTTTTCCCGACGACAAAAGTCTTCCAGTGAGTCAGCGCCTACCTGAATCCTAATATAAACTTAATCAATCCCTTTTTAGACCGTGATATTCCAGCAGGAGGTCCTGCATCCACATGTCTGCCCTTACACCCACAGTTTGGACATCAGTCACGCCTTCCCGGAGTGGCGTTGCGGCGAGGATCATCTGTGGCAGCTGCTCAAATACTTGCAGGCCATATTCTCCGACCCAGTGGACAGTATTCGGGGAATTGAAGCGGATATGTTGAAAAACACCGAGGCTGCTGAACTCCTGATGACAAATAGGGAGGAGTTCGCCGCCCGTGTGCAGGAGAACATAAAGGAGAGCAAGGAACGTGTTTACGACACTCCGCCCACGGAGGATCCGCACTATATAGTATTCGAAAAGTTCCAGCCGGATTTACATGGACCGGTTTTGGAGCGCATCAAAGCAGGCAAGAGCAAGCAGCTGGAGGCCACATCGCAGCAGACAAACGGAGGACACGCCACCGGACTCTCGTGGGTAAAAGAGGGAGAGTTTAAGCCCCTCAGCATTGAGTAAAAGCAATATACTAGATATAGGAATTCGAAATGTAATGTCTCAATATTAAACAAGTGAAGTTACTCAATTATAAACACTCCTCGTTCATGGGGAACCTTTGGGTCTCACTAACCCAGTCGTTCTCCAGCTTCAAGCGCTCACCCTTCCACATAAAGTGCGTGGGAGATGCCTGGCCAGGCGGAAACTCAAAGTTCTGGCTCAGTTCTATGGCCAACTTGGAGCGAACCAGACCGATGCCACCCACCTGTGGCGTTGCTGGATGGTAGACCCTCCCATTCCTCGGGTCCATGTACAGTTTGTGGGGTTCGTAGGGCAGGGTAAGCACCTGTCCCGAATGGGCATAGCTAAGAACTTCGTTGTCATCCTTTTGCAGTTGTTCTGTAAACACAAGTGGCGTGTCATCGCATCGAATGAAGTTCCTTTCGCGTCCACAGAGCGAGATATAGGGGAAATCGGTCTGATATCGGTTCGTTTTGTTCAGACGCACACGGTTGAAAAAGAACTTGAGGAAGTCCTTCTCCTTAAAGCAACTGGTGAAGTTTTTCATCTTGGCATCGTCTAGAAAGAGCTTCAAATGGTTTTTTGAATATTTTAAAGTCATTTTCGGTATGTATGCCAGACTCACCATTCCTTCGTGATCAATGTAGTAGAAATACTCCCGAATCTTCGGCTCTGGCGACTGACCTTGAGTATATTGAACATTTCGGAAGCTTGGTCGAGTAAAACCCACCATTTTTGGGATGATCAGGGCCCTCATAAACATTGTTATTAAATTCTATAACTGCGCTTCTGAATTTGCATCGGGAAACAGCTGACTTTTGTTTACATCAGCTGGTGTGGGGCTGTGTGTGTAATTTAACTTTATTATGCTTTTATTTTTGCACTATTAACTTTTTTGAACTATAAATTATTTCAGAAGTCCCCTATTTTCCCTTTTTCTTTTTTGAACCTCCGCTTCCGCCGCCGGTGGCCTTTTGCATGCGGCCCACCTGCATATCCTTCAACTTTGCATCCAGCCGCTTCTTGGCATTCTTCACATCCTCCTCTTGGCGGATTGTTTTGGCCGGCTTGGGATGCAGGAACTTCTTGCGCTCGTCCCGCTTGATCTCCTCGCCGCAGCCATGAACCTCCGGCAAGCCGTGCTTAAAGCAGTATCTCTTCTTGCAGTGCTGACAGTCCTGGCCCATCAGGCTCGTTTTGGCCTTGCAGCGGGGATAGTCGCATAGGTTATCCACCTCCTTGACCGCCGTGAGTACGTCGTCCAGCTTGAGGTCCACCACCTGGCTGGGTATTCGTTCTAGCAGCTCCAATGTGTTGTTTGTCCCATAGTCTACTCGTTTTCCGGGTTTCGCAGGAGGAAACAGTGGCGTTTCGTCAGCTTGCGTGGAAGTGGAGGGTTTGTTCGGATCGGCTGAGGGAAGCAATTCACTTTATCTTAAAAAACTTAAATGGTTTTGTATTATTGAATTACCTGCCATTGAAAAAAGAGTATTTATATATTTTTGACTATAAACATTTCTATTTGGCTCTTAGGGATTACACTTTAGGACGGATTACAGCTGACTTACAATCGAGTTATCGATAAGTTTGATTTCGCTAAAATCTTTTAAAAAACAACAAATTTTAATTGCCAAATTAACACAAGTTAAATAACGCAAAGATTGTCAGTTTCTTCAAATTAAAAACATATCCAGAAAACCTAAATAATATCTCATCCCACTTCCGATTAAAACGCAATTCATTATGAAATACTTTAGTAATGTTATTGTCGTTGTAACTAAGGACTACACACAAGTCAATAAAGATTTAGCTATCCAGCCAAACATCGTTATTTAACCAACATCCATGACGGCCATTAAACGTGCTCAATTTGTTTAAACTTTCCAATATTTCATACCATTTAAAGTGTATAATTTATCCATGTAAAAGCCGCGTATTAACGATTAATAATTGCAATTTCTGTTGGTTTCCGACGTAAATGCTAATGGTGCAGACAGATAATCGTTGATGCGGGCGTTATATTCTGTGAATCTCAGGCCAGATCGTTGATTGATTACAATTTGTTTTCGCACGGACAGGCGGTAGCTGCTCCGGTGACAGCGGCATGGATCGCCTTGGCCACATACTCAATGTTTCCGGTGTTCAGTCCGCACATGTTGATACGGCCGGTCTTTAGTAGGTAGATGTGGTACTCGTCGATTAGGACGCGCACCTGGCTCTCGTTCAGTCCCGTGTACGAGAACATGCCGATCTGGTTAACGATGTGGTCCCAGTTGCCGGGTGTGCCCAATGCCACCAGCTTGTCGCGCAGCGCCGTGCGCATCTCGCGGATGCGACTAGACATGCTCTGGATGCACTGCATCCACTCCGTACGCAGCTCCGGCGTGTTGAGCACCTTCGATACGATGCGGGCTCCGTAGGCGGGCGGGTTCGAGTACTGGCCGCGGATGAGCAGCGTTAGCTGTGAGTGCACGGCTGCCTTGGTGGCTCCATGCTGCTGTACCACCGTCAGATTTCCGGCACGCTCACAGTATAGGCCAAAGTTTTTGGCAAAGGACTGGCAGGTGAAAAGCTCGAAGCCCTGCTGCACAAAGTAGCGCACGGCCCAGGCATCCCGGTCCGGATCTCCGCTGGCAAAGCCCTGGTAAGCGGAATCGAACAGAGGGAAGAGCTTCTTCTTCTCCATCAAATTGGCCAGCTCCTTCCACTGATCCTGCGTGGGGTCAATGCCTGTGGGGTTGTGGGCGCAGGCGTGCAGGATGATCACAGCACCGGGGGGAGCCTCGTTCAGATCAGCCACCATGTTCTTGAAGTCCAGTTGACGCTTGCTCTGGTCCCAGTAGCGATACGACTTGAGCGTAGTGAAGCCAGCGTCGGAGAAGATCTTGTGGTGGTTCTCCCATGTGGGATTGGAGTAGTAGACCACATTCCGCTTCAGCTGGGTGTGCAGGAAATCTGCGGCAACACGCAGAGCACCGGTACCCGAAATGGTCTGAACACCAAAGGCCTACGAGAAAGATACCATAAGTTAGATGAGATTATCGATTTGATAGAAGGATTCAACATACGCGATTCTCTTTGATGGCAGGGGAATCGGCACCCAGCACCAATTCCGTAGCCGCCTTTGTGAACGTATCCAGACCTATTTAGGAAAATGTAGTATTAGATGAGGTTGAGGTTCGTAATTAAATATTCACTTATATATTTTTTTATTTAAATTTTTTAGTGTTATTTTACTTACCAGTCACTGGCAAATACTCGTGGTTCGTAGACACATCACTTGCAATGGAAATCTCTGTTTTGCGCACCACCGGCAGCACCCATGGAACTCCGGTATCTGTCCTGTAAGCTGTAAAAAAGAAGAAACATTAGGTCATATGAGTAACTATTGTAATCGTAGTCCACTTTTGGCTCAAATACTCAAGGAAACCCATCGGTTAAAGTGCTAAAATCCGTACAATATTCAACTCTTATCTTGGCGGACCTAACAAGCCTAATCAAGCCGTAATGCTGCATAGAATCTGATAGTGTTCTTTCCTGTGTATTGTTTCTAGGCCAAATTTATTATTCGTTTATTGCAGCAGCTCGCCGGGTTATTTGAAACCAATTGACTGAATTGGTCGGTCGGGTAGTATTTATAAATTTGTAGCATTATAAAAACAAGAAAAAGGGTAAACATGAAAAAACAATGACTATAAACAAAAGTCATAACGAAACGAATAACAACCTTGTTAGAAATTTTGAAAGTAATAGCCGAAGTCGAGATCATTCACTGAACTCAGCTCCCAAAAAACCTGTTTTATTTCCCTCGAGTATTCAGCTTTTCGTCAGACTAAATAAAGCTGATGAAATCTACATATATATCAAGAAAGAATCAGCATAAATATTTTAGGTGGCTAATTATAATTTTATAACTTCTTTCACACTTCAATTCCATCTCATTTCTCTTGGACATAAAATCAACTTTACACGCTTGAAAAGGTTAACGACTGCCAAACAAACAAAAGCAGAATAATTATCAGTGTCGCTGGGTGGGAATTGTTATTCAAATTATGCAATAACATACATAAATTTGGAAGAGGTGAAAAGAGGTGCTCTTGGGCTCGCCTCGAGATTGTAGCTGGATGCCAGCGCTTGTTGTTTGTTGTATTCGCTAAAAAGTCCTCACACAAGTTGGGGGCTTATCATCCGTCGTACACATGGGCTATAGCTACATAAATATTGTGTTAGCTGACGTCAACTAGAATTTAGAAGGAGAAAGTCGAACTAGAAATGCCCTATAGTTAGCAAGGAAAACAGATTAGCGAACTTGTGGGTCAAGGTGGGGTGACATTGCAAATGAATGATAAGGAAGACTATTTTCACTGATAATACTCAGCTCAATTGAGTTTTAAAAAACATTTAAATTTTGGTTTTGATAAATTAAGCCAAAAACATACTTTATATAATTTTATTAAATGCTTTTATATATATATATGAGTTTATATTATATTTATAGTAAAGATAAATAGAATCAACAATTTATCAAGTTGTTTAAACAAGAATTCAGTTCCTATCACAAAACCAATATCTTTTTTAGCATGTGAAAATATGTGATATAAATGTTATCTATATTTATCAATTAAATGAACAAAAATATTATCAAAACATGATAAAGCTAAAAAATAGTAAAATAAATAAACCATATGTATATATTTATTAATTCGTTGTATTATTTTTATCTCTATTTAGGCTCTAAAATGTAGAAGATTTTGTAAGAATATTTATCTCGTCTCCTGTAGTTTATTTAGAGTGCAATTATTGTTGTTTCCGTGATAGATGACACACAATTTTTTAGAAGCCATTCTCTAATTAGAACGCATACATGTATGTATGTACATGCAGAAATCTGGGCAGCAAAGGACGGAGAAAGCAAAACAATTCATATGCCAATTTGACTTCCAAATGACCTCCAGTAGAGAGGGCGGGCTGAAAGTTGGGTGGCAGCGGAAACGATTGCAAAGGGGTGTCCAGGGCGACGGCGGGGGGAAGTGCAAGGGCGAACCAACTAACAAATGATAGCAAATTGAGCCTCATACAATGGCACCCAAGCAAGTAACACACACACATCTCGCTACTGCACACACGCTCTTTTGCAGGCACAATTGAAATGCATCACTTACCGCCCACCGAGAGGTTGACTTTGTTGGGATTGGAATCGTTCTTAAAGGCCTCCGTCAAGGCGAACACCTCGATGGCAGGTCCCTTTTCTACGTCGGCATAGATAGACATCGCGGCAAACTCGACAAACTAGACCGAACGGGGTGAGCGATAATAACAAATAATTTAATTTTGGAAGTGTCGGCAAAAGCTAAAAACTGTGTGGCTGTTTTACGAAAGCGCAATAATGCCAGCAAAAAAGCTTTTCGCTTCGATTGCTGGGACCTATCGATATTTGCGTTTGAAAAAGTATGCAACGAATTCTTAAACTCTACCTTTTTAATTGTGTTTTTTAAAGTGTAAGAAATAATCTACGTTTTTTTTAATGTAGCTTGCTGTTACTATGTATTTAAACTTTTGCTATTGGATAATAAAGAATCTCTTCACTTTGGTCAAATGAAAAAGAAAAGTTACTGGAGATATGTACAATATATAACGATTTCATTTTGATAAAATTAAATATAAATTTAAATTAAATATAATATGAATTATAACAAAGAAATACAAATTTTCATTACACTTACACAGTTATAGTTTACATTCGCAGCTTTACATTTTTTCCTATATCTACCTATCGTTTCTATGGCAGCTATGTATATGATATAGTCGTCCGATCCGGCCCGTTCCGACTTAAATAGCAGTGAAAGTAGACAGAAGACTATCTGCAAAGTTTCATTTAGATACATTCAAAACTGAGGGACAAGTTTGCGTAGGAACGGACAGACGGACACAGCTAAATCGACTCGGCTGTTGTTGCTGATCAAGAATATATATGTAGGTACATACACATACTTTATAGGGTCAGAAATGTCTCTTTCACTGCATTGGAAACTTCTGATTAAATTTATAATACCCTGCCAGGGTATAAAAATTCGTGTTTGTAACACCCGGTATTTCAGGTCAATGGGGTAACTCCTCTGCAGATGTACGCCTCAGTTGCCTTTGCGCCAAATGGTTAGGATGACGTGCGAGCTTGTTCGGATAGGCGGTAGCGTGTTGTCACCAAGCTTCGGGATCCGGAGCTGCTTCTCATTATCACGGTTGTCGATGTACCATGCCGCGTAGGAAATCATACTCAGAATTTGTGCCTGCGGCACTCTAACTTTATTCAGATTCGTTGTATCCAGCTATTCCGTAAACCTAGATGCCACATCTCCAGACATAGCCTAAATCTTCTTGTAAATGCAATATTGTTTTCAGAGAAACTTATTTCTGGGGCTAAGGAGCCTTTATCCGCTTAACTACGTCTGTTTTGTGACGTTGTTAAGGTTAGTCCAAGGAGCTCGCCATCGCCTTGGTGGAATACACTTGTTGAGGCGCCCTGACATTCCATACACAGATGAATTGAGGAATAACAAGGCCTCGGGTGACTTTGTCCTGCGGAAGCTTCTTCAAGACTTTTCTAAAATGGGTAAGCCAATTAATTACCTCAGGCGTCTAGAAAAGAATGAATTTATTGGATTTCTTATTAAGATTGCTTTCTCAAAGGGATGTTTTGCTGTCTTAACCAATTCCAATATATGTAGGTTTCGTTCGAGGAAGGAAATTGATAAGAAGTTTGGAAAAGGTCTTTGGATCTTTTGAATTGTGGAATTCGCTTCCTTGTCCAATGTATCATAGTATATGTACATTGAAGAGTGTTTTATCGCCTTTAAACCTTATCTAGTGTGCATGTAGAATTCGGCGTGCCAAATTCGGTGGCACGTGTAGAAGGCTGCCACTGTTCTTATTTTATTTTGATAGGCCAAGCTATCAGTTGGAGATCTTCAATAACCTTTCGACTTTTGGATACCCTGTCTTATATTTTAATCTATAGGTAGAAACTTGAAATAGTCAAGCAAAATACACCCACCCACATTCAGGCAGCGTAGAGGAGTGGTATTCTGTACTGATAAGATACGGCATGTCCAGTAATTAGCTCTGACTGGCTATATTTACAGCACTGGCTTGATAACAGGTTAAACATTTATGAAAGATTTCCATTCAGACGGAGGCGTGGTCCTTCTAATCAGCACTCCAATACGAAAGCAAACCACAATATTCCAACAGCAGATGTGTGGAATCTTCTTTATATAGATAGTAAGAGTCCCAATTAGTTGCTAGATTTCTCTAATCTAATCTTGAGCTAGCGCTTATATTTATTTATTTTATATTTTTGTTTTTCTTGGGGTTCAAAGTTCTAGAACTGAAGAGGCTTCTTGAATAGATTTTGCTAGCCGGCAATATCGCGACATTTTTATGACCTATTTTCGAATACAGAGTTTGACCAATTCATTTTATTTTTTGAGTGCACTTTTAGTTATAATTTCAAAGAGCAAGTTTGTCATATTGCAGAGGAGTTTAAGTTTAATAGGATACCTCTAATATTTAGGCATATCACTCTTTTGGCCTTTTAAATGTCCCTTTTTGACTACATCCTGCGAACTTACTAACATGGTTTCCTAAGAACAGATAAATACACAATCATTTGGACATTATCGCTGTATGTATCTGCCTTTGCCCATACGCAACATCATTCCAGTTGGGCCAGCCCGCCTCTGATAAGGCAATAATTTCTTATTGCCAAAGACGTGCGTGCCGTAATATAAAAATAAAAATCTCAAAAACCTTCCATATAACACGTGTCACTTATACATATACAGCCTAAATATATAGTCTCAAGAGTGAGAGCTTTGACTAAATCCAGCTGATACCGGCGATAACAGAGAGCGTAGGCGCCGACTCTTCTCTCTCCCCACTCTCACTCGCTCGAAATGGCGCCGAATCTCGGATCTCTCGGGACAGCGATTTGGAGTCATACGATTCTACAGAGGTAGACACACCGGCTGTTGATATAATAAGCTTTTGACGACGCACACGTCCGATCAGAACAGCCTGAGCATTCCAATAACCTCTACACAGACACACAAACATATATGTATTTACATACAAACCATAATTTTCAAAAAGTTTCCACAAACATATCAGGGGTTAGGATGTGATCCCTCGTCGACGCCTTATTTTGCGTACCTGGGTGCAGTCGGAGAAACAAGGGTGCTTTCTGTTAAGATTTCGAAATGAAATATAGAGTTTTGTGCCATCCTAGGATCTTAATATTTCATGTTGGTTGCCAAGTTTACGAAGCCATGCATTCGTAACTTGGTACAGTCCTTATCGTTTGCCTCGAACTCGATATAAGTTTTAATTATAGTTTCTTAGTTTGCCCTTGGTTTCCATATAATGTTGATATCGAAAACTTTTTATTTATTAAACAAAAAACTCGAAATAGCAGGCTTTTCTCTTCCGCAGTCATGTTATATTATATATCATATTATTTTAAAATTTTGACTGGTTTTAAAATTTTAATATTTGAAATTTCAAAATTTTTGACTTTTAAAATTTTAATATTCAAAATTTCCAAATTTGCAGTTATCCTGGAGGTAAAATAGCGTGCATGTAAGCGGTTTGAAGGGTTTTCAATGGCAGTTTTTCGGGGGCCGGTAAACAGCTGTTGCTCTCTCCGTCGCTATCTCTCTTTCGCTTGCTCCTTCGACCGACTGGCAATGTCAATAGAAAGTTCTCTTGCGCCGCCGGCATCCGGTGACAAAAACAACAACCGCGCGGGCTTTGTCTCTAGGACAAAGTGCGACTTGGTTGCTGCTACCAATACCGGGTACTCGTGAAGTATATTCGATTGGTACAGTTGAAAAAAAGACGACTTGATACATCCATTTTCGAATTTCGGTTTATGTCAAATTCAGTTTGACAGAAGGGCGGAAATGCAGTTTGACATTGAACAGGTTGGCCACAGAATTCGCGTTTGATTTGGGTTAACAAATTTTTTTTTAAAGATGCATACCTTAATGTAAATTGACTAAAAACTTTCAAAGTTTTCTTTAACTTTAATTTGTTGTTTTCAAGTTGTTTAGGTTTACCAAAGAACATAAATTAAATTCTTCTAAGAGGGGATGAAATAAAAAAATTAAATAAGTATTTTACGGCCCCCTTGGATACAAGGTATTTCGATTCCGCAACACTTTCCGCCCTTCTTTGGTGATTTTTTTTCTGCTTTGCTGCCGGAGAACAAATCATTGCCGGTAGGGAGCTTCGAGCACGCGCAGGCATCGAGAATTTGCGAGAGGAGCCACAGTGATTGAGAGACGCGTGAGAGGCGGCGGCATCGGCATGGAGCTTGCTTGGTCACCGTCACCTCTGCTGAGTTGAGTTCCCGAGTGAAACGCTCCTCTCTTCGCCAAACTATGTAGATGTAGTCGACGGCGGCGGCAAAAGTTTCGAGTTTTTTCCCCCTGGCCAGTCCGACGGACAGCTTTGAAGTGAACGGTCGCGAGTTCCTGGGCAGGCAGACGGAGACGAAGCAGCAACCGTTGGCGAATTCGCGCTGTTCTACCAACGAAAAACCGAAAATTAAAAAGACCCGAAACCGCACATATAGGAGCCGTGTATATACATATATTGTACGTGCTGAGCTTGGAGCTTGGAGCAAACAAAAAATTACCCCAAGTCTTACTCAAGACTGACGTCGGACATTGTTTTGTGTTGTAGTGCTGCGGAGACCGGAGAGAGACTCCTCCTCGCCAGGATAACGAGGATTGGATAGGCCACTTTCGTCACTTAAAGAAAAGTAAGTCAGAGGTCGTTGGACCCAGAACCCAGAGATAATTGGATTTCGCCCATCGATCAAGTGCATGGCAAATTAATTGCATAATTTTTGCTCGATTTCCTCTTTCTCCGCCGTCTGGCCGGCCCTCTTTCACTCGGTGCGATTTGGTGGGACTTCCCTCTTCCCTTCCAAGTGTAATGCTGCTGCTTTCGTCACTCTCTCTGGCCGACATGTGTTAATTACATTTTATTCTGTTCCATATACCCGGCATAGGAACACCCACACGCACAATAGAGCAGGCCGCTGTCTGTTTTATTTTCGTGCTCATCCCCAACATTTCTGCCCAATATTTATGACCTTCTTATGGTTTCGCTATTGGGCGAAACGTGTTTGTCGCACAGCCAGCCAAACATAGATGTATAATTTATACACACTTGTGCACACGTTTTGAAATTAGCCCGCATGTGCAACAAGAAGGCAATTAACAAAGAGTCAGCTCTGAATTCCGCAAAAGTGAGAAAGTAAAAAAATCTAGGAGTGAGTCAAAATTTAACTAATTTAGTGAGCTTTAAATCACGGTTCTGATTCGATTTGATTTGATTTGAATTGATTTTACCAGCGCCATCGTTAAATTTACGGAGCTGGACCCGGACGGACACTCAATGTCAAAGCTCCGTCTCTATCAGCTATTCGGTCGTCGCCGTGATAAGGTCTAGAGTCTAGACTGCCTCCTCACGCTAAAATAAAAGTTTTTCATACGACTGTATATTTTTATGCCCATCAGTTTATAGTTTTTGCTTTTAAATTAAAGGGGAAATCGAATGAAAATTATTAAATTTATTTTGGATTTATTTTAATATAACAAGGAAAAACTTAAGCAGCTAAAAGTATCATACGAAACATATTCTATTGTAAAAATCAGGGAAAACTTAGCATCATCTTGAAACAATCCAATGCCAAGGTATAGTTTTTTTATAGTATTAAAAAGTTACAAGTCACAACAAAATCCTAACAGTAATGAGCACCTGTTGTTTGTTTCCCAATATATATCCATTAACTTTTTATTCACAAATAGCTAATATTTTATAGCCCTTAAATTTTTTTAAAAACAACTATATAAATCTTGGTTTTTTATTAAAATAGGTTTTAATTTTATTACCTTTCCCTTAATGTAGTTATTAAAACTATTTAGAAAATAATAAATATCACCCTGAATCATTAACGGAAGTCTGACGCTTTACGCTCTGCCCATAAATTACTTGCCATATTTTGCGAAAAATCAATGTCCGACCCACAAAACAAAACGCGACTTTGACCTTAACGGCTTGTTGTTCAAGATCATACATTTATAGAGCGAAAAAATAGAAATCATAGGCACGCACATTTCTATGGGCAAAATTTGATGAACAAAAGCAAATCATTCGAGTGGCGCATTCCTGTTTTTTTCTTTTTTTATGGCTGAACGATGTAGTTAGTGGGATTATCATGTTATTATTACATAATCGCTCATTTTGATGGGCATGCCGGCAAGCAAACACACTCGAGTTTTGGGGTTGCTTTGGGGCTTTCGTTTGCGTTTGGGTTTGGACTTGGTAGTGGCATGTGCCGTGTCAACAGCGTTTTCGTGTAATTGCATGAGATTGGACTTGACTTAACTGCGCCCACTTTAAGAACACACCCAGTCAGTCAACAGCACCAGGAGGAGCAACAGGATAATTGATTGCCTGCAAATATTGTCGAAATTGTGGCACGAAATTCACTTTATTTATGCCAATAGGTGCCAGAATGATGCCTACAAAACCTGATTTGCATGCGATAATGCATGATATTTTAACATCACGCTAAACAATTTGTTAGACTTGCATTATATTCTGATGCTAATGCGCTTTAATTTTTAAATACGAAATAAAAACCACAAATGATCCGGTTCTTTAAACAGCTCACGTTCAGACTGAAAGTCCATTTAAATACATTATATTTTATCGCTGATCGATATTTATGAGATACCCTTTTTAATTTCTTAAGCCACCGATAAAGGAATTAATAAAAAGCTTCCGATTATAATTTCCGCTTGGACCTAAGATAAGATAAGGATTGCCTAGAGATATTCCAAGAATTCAACAACTTATTATCTTAAATTAAAAGTTAAATTAAAATTGTTGGACTGTACTCTTTGCTTTTAAGTTATCGCGTGATTTGTCTACTATTTTATTTTGATTTAATAATAATAAGCTGACATATTTAGATAAAACGAAGAACTGTCTCAGGAAGGCCTTCAGTTACTTTTGTTACAAAATATGGAAATGAAAGAATCGAACAGTTGAAAGCCCTCCCATATCCCTATTAATGTCTGGCAGCCGAGACTTTATAATAACAATAGCTATAATATATCACAGCCTTTATATAGCCAGTAATTACTAACAAAGTCGTGAAGTAGTGCTGGACATATTAATCCAATTAGCAAATAAAATTGATGTTAACAGGGCGAAATTTAATTAGAGCCGAGATCAAGGCAGAAGATTTCCATCGCCTCGCGACTATTTATAGGTAGATCCCCAACCAGTGGGCCCCCAGCAGCTCCCTACAAGTGTGCACTCCCACCGGGAATGATAATATTTACCATGGCCCGACCTCCAATGTGTTAATAAAGCGACGGCGAGCTTATCGTCCGCTCATTATCTGCACCTGTGTCACTTCCAATACATGTGTCAACATTGCTGCTTTATCATCTACGGTACCCGATCCCCCTTTGCCATCCTGGGGGCATGCACTTCACGTGCGGGCATGGAAACATCCATTTAATTGCAACTACGAGTGGTAAACAGCACAACATGCTGGCCAAAAATAGAGTCAATCGTTGAACCCCATCGATAGAGGGGTTGTTGAAGCGATTAGCGCAGAGCCAAGGTCCCAATCGAGCTCCTTGGATCACTGATCAGCGATCACCTGACCAGTTGGCCCCCTCCTCCATCGCCAGTTCCAGTTTTCGCTGCACTTGAAATTGGGACATTTGGCTAGACATACATAGATATAGGTTTAGTATACAGTCAACAGGTTTTCGTAGACGGAGACGAGCCCCCACGGAATAGAGAGATAGGTACTCACTGCGTCGGCTATTTGACTTGTTCTGGGTCTCCGAGTCTCTGGACTTGAATGCAAAACTGTGCTCGGACTCGGACACTTGTCTGGGACAGCAAAGCCGGTCAGCCGGTCGTCGTCCATTTGTCACTCTGTCTCATCGTCGACAAAAGCCATTTGAATCGCTGATAATGAGCAAAACAAGCTAAAAGTTAACAAAAATAAAATTAACTAAAAAGAGATATATGTACATATGTTTGTATTTTATGACATGAGCGGCGAACGAAAAGTGTGAGCTCACAATCAACGGACTGTGTATACTCTTCAGTGAAGGAACTTTAAATGTTTGTCTGGCGGTTTTATAATGCATAAGGCTGTAATAATTTACTGTTTGCTTTTCATTATTGATGCTAATTAAGTCGCCACATATACACAAACTTAGATAGGTAAAAACCTTAGAAAATATAAAGAATTAATGAATACCCTAACTCTGATGATATTATATATAAAATGCACAATCACTTCCCTATAAAAAACCCCTTAATAATGGACCTTTTAATGACCACTCAAAATATATATATGTATTATCGTCAATGATAAAAATACATATACCCCGCGAATCTACATATTTTAGTTTCAAGTGCGAAAACGTGCTGTAGAGATTTTTTTTGCTTCAATAGAAGCAAATGTTTGTTAATCGCTATTACTAACCGTGCTATTGTGCGTAATAGCACCTAAATAGGCACTTTCAATGTTTCAATTAGGGTGAATTTCGCATTCAAATGTCCGTCCGTTCACTGGTGTTAAAGATAAAAACACTCGAACAGCTATATAATTCTACAAGCTTGTCGTGCATTTATTTGTTTAAAACCCGCTTGGGATTTCGATCACGTGAGTCAACTCACTTATACCTCGTATTATAATGAGCAGACAGATTGATATTTATATGGAATAACACCAAAGCAGCCAGCAATCGATGGACTTTGAACTGAAGATTAAGCGGGGACTTATGCAAACAGATCAGGTCAAAATCATAGCTTTTAAAACTTGAATAAAGTATTTTATATTGCTTATTTGGAGCTTACTTTTATTCACATTTTTTGGGAATAGGTTTCTATTACTATTGTGACTAGTTTGGAAGGAATTGCTGGCCAGCTCAACGTTCTTGGGCTTCCAATTGCAACAGTTTCCAAGCCTCGAGACCTTCCCGAGTTTGCTGTTTGTTTGCGTTTTCGAAAGTAAAGTCGATAACCTTAAGGCATTTGGAAATCGAGCGCTTGAAATTAGCAGATAATTGAAGCGTTAAATGCAATCTCTCGATCGTAAAGCCAGGCATCAGTTTATGCCCTCTGTTCTCTTTATAATAAAAACCAGTGTCATTTATTGCATAGATTTCAAAACATGTTTATGTTTTTGAGTTTAGAAATTCATAACTATAACATTTTTTTTATTTATACTTGATTAATTTTATGTTATTTAATATTTTAAAATAAATTGCAGCTGAGGTTCAAGATGTTCATTCCAGCCGCTCAATCCGCGTACAGGACGCTGCGAAAGACGCAGCCACGCGTTCGACTCAACTATCTCTTCAAGAATGGATACTCCAGTAAGGTAAGTTAAAAAAAAGTAATGTACAATTTGTCTTTTAAAGTTAGCCCCAATTAGAGTCTAATATTATTCAAGAACTTTATTAATTTTCCATCGCTGTTCGTTTTGTTTTTAATCGTTTTTCAGGTGGAATACAAGCCCATCCGTTCGGTGCTGGTGGCCAACCGTGGCGAGATCGCCATCCGTGTGTTCCGTGCCTGCACAGAGCTGGGCATCAAGTCGGTGGCCGTGTACTCCGAGCAGGACAAGATGCACATGCACCGGCAGAAGGCCGACGAGTCCTACATCGTGGGCAAGGGCCTGCCACCGGTGGAGGCCTACCTCAACATTCCAGAGATCATCCGGGTGTGCAAGGAGAACGACGTAGACGCCGTGCATCCCGGCTATGGCTTTCTGTCCGAACGCAGCGACTTCGCCCAGGCGGTGATCGACGCGGGCATACGATTCATCGGCCCCTCCCCTAAGGTGGTCCAGAACATGGGCGACAAGGTGGCGGCCCGCGTGGCAGCCATCGAGGCTGGAGTGCCCATTGTGCCGGGCACGGATGGTCCGGTAACCACCAAGGAGGAGGCTCTGGACTTCTGCAAGAAACACGGCCTGCCGGTGATCTTCAAAGCCGCCTACGGAGGCGGAGGTCGCGGCATGCGCGTCGTTCGGAAGATGGAGGAGGTCGAGGAGAACTTCGGGCGAGCGAGCTCCGAGGCAAAGGCTGCCTTCGGCAACGGGGCCATGTTCATCGAGAAGTTCATCGAGCGGCCACGCCACATCGAAGTCCAGTTGCTGGGCGACAAAGCCGGAAATGTGGTGCATCTGTATGAGCGCGACTGCTCCGTGCAGCGTCGCCACCAGAAGGTGGTGGAGATCGCCCCAGCTCCCCGCTTGCCCTTGGAGATCCGCGACAAGATGACGGAAGCCGCTGTGCGATTGGCTCGTCACGTGGGCTACGAAAACGCCGGAACCGTGGAGTTCCTGTGCGACGAGTCCGGAAATTTCTACTTCATCGAGGTGAACGCTCGCCTGCAGGTGGAACACACGGTCACCGAGGAGATTACGGGCATCGATCTGGTGCAGTCGCAGATCCGCATCGCCGAGGGCATGACCCTGCCAGAGCTGGGCTACACGCAGGAGAATATCGTTCCGCGTGGCTACGCTATCCAGTGCCGTGTGACCACCGAGGATCCGGCCAATGATTTCCAGCCCAACACCGGCCGCCTGGAGGTCTTCCGCTCAGGCGAGGGCATGGGCATTCGCCTGGACAGCGCCTCCGCTTATGCCGGAGCCATCATTTCGCCGTACTATGACTCCTTGCTGGTCAAGGTCATTTCGCATGCCAGCGATCTGCAGAGCTCCGCTTCCAAAATGAACCGTGCCCTGCGCGAGTTCCGCATCCGCGGCGTCAAGACCAACATCCCCTTCCTGCTGAACGTGCTGGAGAACCAGAAGTTCCTCCACGGCGTCCTGGACACCTACTTCATCGACGAGCATCCGCAGCTGTTCAAGTTCAAGCCCTCGCTGAATCGCGCCCAGAAGCTACTCAACTATATGGGCGAGGTGCTGGTCAACGGGCCACAGACGCCGCTGGCCACCACTCTGAAGCCTGCAGTGGTCACACCGCCTGTGCCGGAGGTTCCGCTGGGTGAGTTTCGCCGGGATTACCCTTCCCTTGTTCCTTAGGTCATGGCATGTGCTTTTCGGGTTCACGCTTGCTTTTGTGGCTACCACGGAAGAAATGCCGCTTTCCCTGTCTTTCAGCTATCCGGATCTGAGTGTCTTGATGCCGTCTTAGTAGATCTGAAAAAAATCGAAGTTTCAAGGGCGTCTTACACGGAGCAATATATTTCTTCCTTCAATTCATAATTTTTTAAATATTTATTTATATTAACAGTCACTTCTTTCGTACGAAAAAACTAATCAAATTAGGATTTAGTAATCAACAATTATTTTTAAACTTTCAAAATCGTCAAAAACTTGCATCTAAAATATACAACTTTGTTGAAGATTTAAACATTAAACGACTGATAAACATATAAATTATAAAATTATCATTCTTAATTATAGAGAACTCTTCACTTTTCCGCGTATTTCTTTTATTTTGATCAGAAAGTGGTTCGTGTAAGACGACCCTTACGATATAACCACCAATAAATTCAATTGATCTAGTAACGACCTTCTTTGATCAATTGGTTTTGCGAAAATAATTAATGAAAATGGCATGTTTAGTGGATGTTATTTTTTCTTACCGCATCTCTTGTGAAACGTTTTTTGCTTCTCTGATATGCTTTAATCGAACCTTTATGTTTTTACTCTTTCAAAACAACTATCTATTTTTTGTTGCATCTGTTATTAATCAACTCAATATATACCGGTTGCAATCGTCAATATTGCAATATAAAAACGAAACACCAAATCACACACCAAATACAACAACAACGATTCAAAATGCACAACACGCCAAAAATCCACCAACCAAATCCACGAATCCGTTCATATGCGACACGTTCTCATGATTGAAATCGATATCGATATCGAAATCATATAACCAACGAATCCGTAGACCTGTCGCCGGAGGCACTAGAACGCGAAGAACGTGGCGAGGCCAAAGGTACGTTTATGTTACAGTTACCCTTATTTACTCTCCAGTTTAGAGCAGACGAAATGGATCCATTTCCACACACAGGACCTTTGTACATACAAAACATCGATCATATCGGTTTTTTCTCAAGGTGCTATCGATTTTATCGCTGGTTTTTAAACCTCCACTAAATTCAAATTAAGTAAATGTTCACTGGTGCAATTGGCTTATGACTGTGTCTATATACTTTCTGATTCATGTTCGGGTGTCAAGCTAATTCCATTCAACACACTAAACACACTCGTTGATACTTCAATAATTTATTAATTAATTAATTATTTTAATAATGCAATTTTTGGTTTTACCAGCTTAAAATTAAATAAGTTCAGCTTTTGATGTTCAGCTCAGCAAGTATATATGTTTTTTGGGAGTTTTGTTTAATTAGTTTTAATGACCTAACCAATTTATGTCCTTGTTCCTCTGATATATTCCTGCCCTGGAATCTTCAAAAGTATTAAGCTTGTAGACGCAGGACTATATCATGAATCTATAAGCCTTAAACTGACGGCAATACTTTCTTCGTGATATAGTTACGGAGCCACCGAAGGGACTGCGCGAAATCCTTGTGTGCGAAGGTCCCGAGGCCTTCGCCAAGGAAGTGCGCAACCGGAAGGAACTCCTGCTCATGGACACCACTTTCCGCGATGCTCATCAGTCTCTGCTGGCCACCCGCGTTCGATCCCACGATCTGCTGAAGATCTCGCCGTTCGTGGCCCACAAGTTCAACAACCTGTACTCGCTTGAGAACTGGGGGGGTGCCACCTTCGATGTGGCGCTCCGTTTCCTGCACGAGTGCCCTTGGGAGCGGCTGGAGGAGATGCGCAAGCGCATCCCGAACATTCCCTTCCAGATGTTGTTGCGCGGAGCCAACGCCGTCGGCTACACCAGCTATCCGGACAACGTGGTCTACAAGTTCTGTGAACTGGCCGTGCAGACAGGCATGGACATCTTCCGAGTGTTCGACTCACTCAACTACCTGCCCAACCTGATCCTCGGCATGGAGGCCGCTGGAAAGGCCGGCGGCGTTGTGGAGGCGGCCATCTCCTACACCGGCGATGTCAGCGATCCCAATCGCACCAAGTACGACCTGAAGTACTACACCAACCTGGCCGATGAGCTGGTCAAGGCTGGCACCCATGTGCTTTGCATCAAGGATATGGCCGGTCTGCTGAAGCCGGAGGCCGCCAGGTGAGTTCTATGGGATATCCTGATATATGTTGGTGTAATTTATCAACCTGACCCCTTGCAGGCTCCTCATCACCGCCATCCGCGACAAGCATCCCGACATCCCGATCCACATCCACACCCACGACACCTCGGGAGCCGGAGTGGCCTCCATGCTGGCTTGTGCGAATGCCGGCGCCGATGTAGTCGATGTGGCCGTCGATTCGATGAGCGGTATGACCTCACAACCCAGCATGGGCGCCATTGTGGCCTCCCTCCAGGGAACGCCCCTGGACACCAACCTGGATCTGCGCACGGTATCGGACTACTCCGCGTATTGGGAGCAGACCCGTACCCTGTATGCACCCTTCGAGTGCACGACGACGATGCGGTCTGGAAACGCCGATGTCTACCTGAACGAGATTCCCGGCGGCCAGTACACCAACCTGCAGTTCCAGGCCTTCTCGCTGGGTCTGGGCGATTTCTTCGAGGACGTGAAGAAGGCGTACAGGGAGGCCAATCTGCTGCTGGGCGACATCATCAAGGTGACGCCCTCGTCTAAGGTGGTGGGGGATCTGGCCCAGTTCATGGTGCAGAACAACCTGACCGCCGACCAGGTGTTGGATAAGGCCGAAGAGCTGTCTTTCCCCAAGTCAGTGGTGGAGTATCTGCAGGGCTCCATTGGCATTCCTCATGGTGGATTCCCCGAGCCTCTGCGCTCTCGCGTCCTCAAGGACATGCCCCGCATTGAGGGCCGACCGGGCGCCGAGCTGGCGCCACTGGACTTTGGCAAGCTAAAGAAGGACCTGAAGGAATCTCACGCCGTTATCAGCGATCGGGACGTCATGTCGGCCGCTCTGTACCCGCAAGTAACCAACGATTACCTGCACTTCCGCGAGAAGTTCGGACCCGTCGACAAGCTGGACACTCGCATCTTCCTCACGGGTCCCAATGTGGGCGAGGAGTTCGAGGTGCCGCTGGAGCGCGGCAAGACCCTGAGCGTGAAGGCCCTGGCCGTGTCCGCCGATCTCAAGCCCAACGGAATCCGGGAGGTTTTCTTTGAGTTGAACGGACAACTGCGAGCTGTTCATATCCTGGACAAGGAGGCGGTTAAGGTGAGTAATCTGTTCAAACTCGAAGCTGAATGAAAATACTGATTACTTCACCTTGGTATCCCACAGGAAATCCATGTCCATCCCAAGGCCAACAAGTCCAACAAGAGCGAGGTTGGTGCTCCGATGCCCGGAACCGTCATCGACATTCGCGTAAATGTCGGCGACAAGGTGGAGAAGGGTCAGCCCCTGGTCGTGCTCTCGGCCATGAAGATGGAGATGGTTGTTCAGTCACCGATTGCAGGCGTTGTCAAGAAGCTGGAGATCGCCAATGGAACGAAGCTCGAGGGCGAGGACCTGATCATGATCATCGAGTAAAACGTGCCCGGCCCACCATGTCCATTGTCCAAGCTGCCACCGCACACCCAATGTAAAATTAAGTCAAACACAGTGATAATCTTAGGGATTCTGTCAGTCGAAATGACCATAAATTGTGTCCCGTCGTCGCCTCTATTTTTGTATGAATATCGAAGGAACTGTAGCTCTGTTGAAGAATAATTTGTGAAACGTTTCCGTACCGTTTTGAACCGAAATGCATACCATATTCAATGTTTCATTCAATTCGATTCTGTTGAAATTCAGCTAATGGGAAACGGAAACGGGGCTGCATGTGCCGTATGATGTATGTATGTTCATTCGAGTGTGCCTAAGTATGTAATGTAGATTAAAATTAGAGCTTTGAACGTCCTGAGCGCACACACTCCTCAAATTCATTTGAATCAAATTTGTACAATTTTTGGAATTTTAAATTCGAGATATTCCCCTCATCCAGTAAATACGTAAGTGGTTATAAATGTTATATTAACTATTGTCTAATAAACGTTAAACAAAAATAAAACTATTGTTTTTTGTATTGTACACTTATTTTTATTAATAGTTTTGAATATAGCTACAAATCGGATTAAGTGCTGAAAATTTCAGTGCAATGGGATGTAAACATGGAGGTTATTGGGCATAAACCTGTTATCGCTTGTACTACCCGATTTTCAAGCCTTTTCTTTTGTTTTCAAAGTTAAACTTTAATTAAAATAAATATACGATGCAACTACAAATACCTTAATATTTCAACATATTTTACATAAACGAAAAGCGGCAAAATTTCAAATAAAAAAGAACGAAATAAGACGAAGCACTCTGAGATTTTGTCAATCTACCAGATCTAAGATGAGCGAAACATTGCTAACTAAAAGTGTTAAACATTGCCAGGTCAAAACAAAGAACTACTGTGATTTTGTAAGCGAAATAATTTAATTGTATTTATTTTGCACGGATGCAGAAAAATTAAAAAAAAGACCTGGAGCCTTGGAAAAAGTTGATTTTTGCAATTTAACTCATTTTAATTACTAAAATAATCTCCTTTTGGTAATTTATCTATTATTTATCTTCAGCTCAATGACGGAGTAATGCATCAATAATTAATATTCCACCATCCAATCCGTTCGAAACTATTTTATTTTTCCCTAATAGACCACATCCGCATCAACCACAATGTGCTAACTGAATGCATAAGTGTATCTGTATTTTCGACATATTTAAAATGTGCTTCCGATAGTAACGATACATTCCAGCACCAATAGAGCCCCTTGAGTCTTAAAAAATCAGTGTAGGTCGAGAAAAATGGTCAGTAATCCCGGGAAATATTCCGAACTTGAATCAAATACGAAGCCGCTTAAGAATGACAAGTAAGACCACCGTAAAACGCTGACGAAGTAAGGGGTTTAATATGTACATCCATATGACATATGTATGTACTTAGGGAAAGTGTTTATAAGAAATTACTCAACTTTATTAAGAATACACGTATATTCTGCAAATGTATATATTTATATAATATATATAAAGATAATATAAAAGATTATAAATGTTCATATTGAGCTTAGGCTTAAAACACGGAGCAGAAGCAACGAGGCTAACAATGAGAGGAGACACGGGAGAGCCTCAATTCGAGATGAGTATATTTGGCTCGATGGAGTGCAGGACATTGAATCCCTTGTGCAGGATGCAGGTGCGCTGGATGCCGCAGGCCACCAGGAAGTGAGAGAACTCCACGGAATGCTGATGAATATTGCTCACGCAGACCACAATCCGTCCGCGCAGCTGAGCCTCCACATTGGCCACTGGCAGCGCCTCCAGCCGCTGGTCACCCAGCTGAACGGTGGCAAAGGGTATATTGATGCTGTGCGGGACATGGACACGTCCATACTCCACCACGCTGCGTAGATCCACGAGAGCCAGCTCTGAGGGGGAGTACAGAAGCAGGGCCTGCACATCCTTGGCGCTAATACGGGGGCACTGCTCCTGCTGCAAGTGCTTCAGTTCTACGTCCGTAACGCCAATGTCCAGCGAGTGAGGCTGCTGTTGACGCAAGGCATGCTGACGATGTGTTATGCTCTTCGGGGTCACCTCGTACATCTTCTGGGACTCCAAGACACAGCCCTCCATCACAATGTCCGGCAGATCGGAGAAGAGCAAAATGCACTCGTTGAAGCCCGAGGAGAGCAGCGTGCTGCGCAGCTGGCGGAGAATGGCAATGCCAATGAACAGCGGATACGAGCTGTCGCCCAGCATGAGTTTGTCCCACAAATGCAAAATCTTGTGCAGGGGAAACACATGCGAGAACATGGTCAGGAACCAGGGTATGGCAAAGAGCTCCGGTATAAAGCTGATGCTGGCCAAGTGCTGGGCCAGAATCGGCTCATGGAAGGCCGTGAGCTGGGAGAACTTACTCAGATACTCCTTGATCACCGCCGAATTGTCCTTGAGGAAGAACCATTGCAGATACTTGGGTATGAACTTGAACAGGCTGAGAAAGGCCAACTCCTCATGGTTAAAGTTGAGAAAGAGAAACGGTGCCGTCAGAGAGTCCAAACCCTGCCAGTACACATACTGCGGGTGGGCGGTGACCCAGGCCTTGAGTAGCCGGCGCAGCTTGCGATGCCCGTCCGGCGAGGACAGCAGCTCGTCATACTGATGGCAACGCGGTATATCCACCTCGATCTGGCGGTCAGTGCTGGTGGCCGTGAACTTGTCTATCTTGAAGTAGCTGCCATTGGGCACCACATCCAGCAGAGCGGCCCAAATGGGGCCGCGCAGCAGGGGGGGGACATCCACAGAAGCCTCGCGACGCAGCTGCTCAGCCGTGTGAGGATAACCCTGCAGGAGGCGTGTGAAGAGGCGCACGCGTTGAAACTGATACTCGATGTCCTTCTCCCGGATCACCAAAGGCAAGGCCTGCAGCTCGCGGGCAAAGTGGGCAGGAAATCGCGGCGAATGGAGCAGCGGAAAGTAGACATCCGCCGGCAGGCGACTCAGTCGCTGGAGCAAAGCCTTCAGCCTCAGCGGCACCACGCGATCGTCCATGAGTTGGGCCTGGCTGCGACCCGGACACACGCTAGCCCCACTCAGGCGCACTATCTGGGGCAGACCCAGGATAGGAGCCTCGCTGCGGATGAGGCCCTCCTTCTTGAGCTCCGCCTGGACATCACCGCCGGCAAGTTGCCACAAATGATAGATTTGGGACAAGGGGCACCGCAGCAGGAGAGGCACATGCTCCTGGTTCTCGTGGAGCTGCTGCTGCTGGTCCCGTTCCTTCGTCAACTCGGCGGAAACGCTCTCGAAGATGGGCTGCTCTAGCAGTTCCTGTGGCAGCGGTCTCTTCTTGGGCAGCACCTGCAGGCAGCTTTCCAGCAA
>JAEIIJ010000788.1:0-52261 GCA_018904815.1 Drosophila ogumai
GTAAAATGTAATAAAATAATATCTGCAAGGGTATACAAACTTCGGCGTGCCGAAGTTAGCCTCCTTTCTTGTTTCTAGTTCATATTTTTCAAACAACTCTTAAAAACTTTTCTCAACAATTTTTAGATTTTTAATTAAAATTTTCAACTAAACTTTTCCGTTTTGAAAAGCTTTTAGAGTCATAAACAAATCACGCGCTTCCCTTCGCACGGTTTTTCCATTGACATTAATTGGTAGTTTCTCGGTGAAAAAGACCCCAGCATGGAGATGCTTGTGCTCCTCAGGCAATCTCTTGGCCACATGATCCACAATCTCCTGTGCACTTATGGTGTCATCGCTGGTCCTGACCACTAGGGCACCAGCCTCGTAACCCACCTGTGCATTAAAGATTCCCACAACGCACACGTTCTGAACCTGGCGCAGCTCCAGAATAACGCTTTCGATCTCTGATGGCCAATAAGTACGGTTTTTGCATTTAAGACCATCTTTTATGCGATCCACCACAAAGAGGGAGTTCTGGTCGTCAAAGTATCCCAGGTCGCCGGTGTGAAACCAGCCTTCAGAATCCCGCATGCGACGAGACTCCTCCTCATCTCCATAGTATCCTTTCCAGCCGAGGCCATTGTGCACATATATCTCACCGATCTGGTTGGGCCCCAGACTCACACCCTGCTCGTCAACGATGAGAATCCTTACACCCGGAACGGGTTGACCCACCGTGCCTCCCGTCAGTGATCCGGTCAGTGCTCCGGTATTGCTTATGACCCCCGGCTCAGTCATTCCATACAAATTTTTGACAATCCCGTTCCTGCAGAGTTTCTGGCATCGCTGCAGAGTGGCCGGGCATGACGCAGCTCCGCCGCAGATCAAAGTCCGGATAGTGGCCAAGGACTTCGGTGTGGTCGCGGGGCAATTGACCAGGTCATACACATAAGAAGGAGGTACAACGAGGACACTTATCTTGTATTTCCCAATGAGATGCAGCAGGTATTCGGCGGAGAAGGGTTTCCGGCTGATGACACGGGTACAGCCAAGGAGTAAGCAAGTAACAAAGACTATCAGACCAGTGACCCAGCTTAGAGACGCCACTGTGAACAAAACTGAGTCGCTGTTAAGATTGGGTTCCGGTATTAGGGCGCTGCTGGGGATGCAGATAGACTTGGGCACAGCAGTTGTTCCCGAGGAGCACATGATGGCCACGGTTTGGTCGGCTCCTTCCTTCAAGAGTTCCGGCCTAGAAAGATTGTTAGTTTTCCAAAAATCCCTGTCTCAGGTAAAACTCTTCCGTAGAAGTGGCTTCCAAGAGGCTCTCAATGCTCGGCACTCCCATAACAGGATCCAATATAATGTAGATCTCTGGTTGCCATTCGATTGTCGCCCTACGAATTTTCTCGTATTCATTTCCATCGCAGAATATTAATAATGGTTTTGTGGTAGACAAAACATGGCAAGTAACCTCTGCAATTAAAGGATATTGAAAAAGCTTTCTTGGATTTGGCTGATCCAAACCTTGGTTATATTTTGGATTGGCAGTTTGAAAAGGGGTCCCATTCATCAGACAGGCCAGTGCTAAGAGCATCACGTAGGTGGAGTTTTCGGATATAATGTCAATCACATCTTTGTGGCTGAGGCCTTTCTTCCTGAAGAACTGGGCCAGCCGAATGGCCCAGGTGAGTGCTTGTTCAAAGGTAATACTCCTTTCGTCTACATCACATATCTATGAAATGTTTAGATATCTAAGAACGTCGCTTTAGTTTAATTTTTTACACTGATCACTCACTTGGCAAATGTTTTGCGGCCAAGTCTTCATGTTATGGAAAATAATTTCACCAAAGGATGTGTCAGTCTTGTAAATGGACTTTCGCTGGGGTCCACTCCAAATCCTGTTCTTGGCATCGAAAATCACCTGTCCCTGTGACATCTTGTTTCTGCTAGAACAAAGCGACTGCTTGGCGTTGAGGAAAGTTTCCAACTGACAAATTACGAATATGATGTTAATATAAATAGTCAGGCTACTCGTGGGTGTCGTTACCAAGAGGCTGTGATAAAGCTTTTATTGTTTATGTTTCTAAAGTCTTTGCCTTGTTTATTCTTTTATCTTAAGCTTCTTTTAAGAACCAACGTGTGCCTGTTACGATATCTTTTATCAGTAATTGTTCAATGCTAATACGCTTAAATTACTAGAAGTGTTAAGGTTCTTTATTTATTAAGTGTGCTGAATTTATGGCCGCCAGAATAAGAATTTTTGCAGCACTATTAAAGAGAAATAAATACTCTTAACTGGCCACAAAGTTTACCATATTTAAGGAGAACACAGCTTCTTTTATTGCATAGAAAGGTTACCATATAAGTTACCTTGATCATGGTTTAGCTTTATTGTAAAGTTAGTAGAAATTAACCAACCTTTCAGAATATATTTTTAAATTCAGAGATATTATACAGAATAACCATAGACCCTTATGAAATTATTTATTATTTAAATAACTCACCAGTTATACTTACCATATTTATTTGATTTTTTAAATGGGCTATTTTTGTTGATTACGATCATCGGTAATAGGATATCATTGAAAAGTAGGGGTTTTCCCTTTGTTTTGCCAGGCTGTAGCTCAAGTTTCCCATTAAAATGTTCTTAATAAATTATAGAGAAAACTTAGAATGTGTGCTTAAATTACCAAACCAATATATTGATATAACACAAAGTTGCAGTTTCCCCTGTGATTATTACCTCCCCCAGCCACCTTCCATAAATATTTGCAGCAACATTTCGCTCCATCTTTCTCGATTATTTTCGATTGTCGTGGCGTATGCTCGATGTTAATGCCTCGCCATATCCATTTCAGAGAACGAACGAAATCGAAAATTGTAAAAAAGTGCTTTTAATTGGATTCGGCATGCTGTCGCTCAGGTTTCCAATGTGGCAAACAGCAAAGTGGAAGTGCTTAATGGCCAATGCCAGTGTCAGTGCCAGCGTGGGACAGAGGCTCGAGCTAGGAATCGTCAGTACAGAGAACCCACCCCTGGATGGATAGTGCCCGGCTGAGCGGCAAGTTCAACTTGCACCACCGCCGACGCACTGAAAAATCGCTGTTGCTTGCGGCTCGTGGGAAAGCCAGAGGTCTCCGGATTCTCACGAACGTCCAGCACGTGCGGGTCGTGCGCCCGAATGGATCGATGGAGGGGGGAGGGACATCGACTGGGACCATGTTACTCCCTCAGAGAAGCATTCTCGAGTGCATTATTCAAGGTATGGAGCCAAAGGAGCGCCGCACACACACACACGCACGCAAACACGCTTTATTGTTAATGGATATTCTCGAAAACAACTTTCTATAATGAAAATTGCGGTCTGGCGACTCTCTCCGAGTCGGAATACATATATGTAGATAATTCTCACAAGACTGGTTTCTGTGCTCTATCGCTGGACGCAAAGTGTGGAGGTTATACAGAGATATATATATGTATATGGGTACCCTGATTCCCGATTTCCCGGACTCAAAAGCTCCTAAGGCAAAAGTTACAGTTGGCCGCATTCTCGTGCCTGTGCAGCTCCAGGCTCAGCGGCTCCGCATCGTCCACCCAGGTCTCCAAGGTGCAGGAGCTGGACTGGTGGCTGGACTTCTGGGACTGCGATTGCGAGAAGGATCTGGTGGTGGCCGCCGCCGCCTGACGCCACCTCGTGTCGAAGTCCTCCCAGCGATCGCAGGTGTCGTCGTCCAGGGAGTTGCCATTGATGTCCCACTTTACGATGGGAAAGTCGTCGTGCGGCGGCTCCATGATCACCACGCTGTGGTAGTTGCCCTCGAACTTGGAGCCCAGGCTGATGCTGCCGGGATGCTGGTGCCGCAGCCGGTGGCTGACCATCTTTTGGGGCGTCTGTCTGGGAGGTTGCTGCTTAGGCAGCTGCTTTGGAGGCGGTTGTTGCTGCTGCTCCTCCAGCTGAAGGTCTAGACTGGAGTTGGAGGGCGTGTGCCGGAGATAGCGCACATTCTCCTTGTAGGGCACCCGCTCAAACTCAATGGTGTCCAGCACCTCGTAGTTTCCGTAGCTCATCAAGTACTTGCTTCTCAGATCGAGCTTCGTTGCTTCCTGCGGCTGTGGTTCCTCCGCCTCCCTGGCCATTTCCGGTGGCGCCTCGTTCTGGTTGCACTCATCCAGCTGCAGCTCCTCGTAGATGGCCTCCGTCATGTGGCAATTGCTGTTGACGTCCAGCTCGAGGCCCCGCTGCAGGTCAGCACCCACTTCCGGCTCCATATCGTCCTCGTCGCCATCCTCCTCGTCCAGGCGCTGCACAAATAGCTGCTTCGAGGTGGATATCCGGCGCAGCAACTGCAACGACACACAAGTTGATGGGAGTGAACTTTACGTGCGGAAGTCAACGCGGCGTATGATTAACGCCCGGCACAACCCACTGAAAGCTCAGGCATGCGAACTTCGCCGTCTATTGTTATTCTCCATCGATTTTTTATTGATCGCCCGCCCCCCTTGACGCGCGACAACTAACCTTCAGACAGGACTTCTTGGTGCGCCTCAGCAAATGCGACATTCTGATTGTGTGTCTTTGTGTCGCCGCCAAAGTCGATTTATCCTTCCAAGTCGAACGGTGCAATTACCGTGACTATTGTTGCCGTTTAGCCGGAGTTGTGGGCCTCATCGCTGCTGCAGCCCGTTGGCCTATCCAAACAAAACTGAACAAGGAAACGCCGCGCCGAACCCTCGCAGGTGGAGCAAGGACCTTACTTGGCCACGCGCGTGGCCCAAATGACTCATGGCAGTGGCATAGATGTGCACAGGGAAAAATTACTAGTGGAATATAGGATTTTCTGAACTATCTGAAGATATCTTAATGCCTAATTAATTTAAGGAGGTTTGTGCTGCAAAAGTAAAAGTCTAAATCTGCTACATGGAGGTCCTTGGGTGACTTTTCTTTCCCTTTTTTTTAGGTTTTATTTTGATCCTTACTTAAATGTGATTAAAAGCCCAGGATACATATGTATTTCATTTAAAATATATCAAATTTCAAGGAAAATATTAAATATTTCGCAAGAGAATAGCCTCGTCTGCCTAAGCTCCTCTCCTATAACCCGCTTTATACTTATATTTACTATACTATAAATTAGGTATATATTACTATATTCAAATTCTAATATTCTAATAAATAAAATTCAAATCTATTTAATATCACCCCTGTTTTATATTAATATTTCTCCCTGTGCACTGGGGGAGCATTGCAAGTGCCCAGCTGAGAGCCAACGCCGGCACAGGCGCAGTTTAAGCCGAACGCACAGATTGGGAATCTCGAGTGGGGCGCCCGTAATGCGGTAATGGCCCGGCTTGGAGTGGCCACCTCCGCCGCCTGTTCCGCTCCGAACTGCTCCTCCCAACCGAAGGCCCTTGGTTGGCCGGTCAAGTGCCTCCGGGGGCGGCAGGCGCGTTGATGACGGGCCAAAGGTGAGTTCTGCTCCCCCTGATTACCATGGCTCGTGTGGCTGTTGGGGGCGCCAACTAGGCGCGCTGCCAGTCATGGCAAGTTTATTATGAAACTATTTCCGGAGAGAGGGTTGTCGTTAAACTTGCTGGAGGTGGCGATAAAACTATGAAGAAATATATGAGAATCACCTCGGAATTGTGTTATAAATAAATACAAAGGGATGAGAAATTTGTTTTTAGTAGGAATTAAATAGTAGGTCAAGAAAAGGAAGTAGTTCTGTAGTAAATTTAGAACGTGACACATTTTTTTTATGTTTTTTTTTTATTTCTTTAACAATAAGTAACTTTATATGAGATTACTTTTTGAATACTTCTTTTCGCTGAAAACCTTTTAAAGAACAATTTGTTTAATTAATATTATTGTTAAGCATTAAAGATTAAAAAAAAAAACACATAGTATATGTAAATATTTTAATTTAAAAGTAAGCAACTCCAGAAAATATAATATATTTTAAAATGTTGCAAACATAAAATGCTAAATAAATTTTTTTATCAAATTGGTAATCAATTAAATATAAACTCTTTGTATGTTCATTTTTCAAAAGTTCGTACATTTCAAAGTACACAAGGGACCTCCTCAGGATCCTGCATTTACTGGTAGCGATGTCCTTGAAACTCTGAGCTGGTTATGGTTACAAAGTCGTGATAGCCACGCTAAATGAAGAGTCCAGTCAGCAAATGTATTTATACCGATGACAACCAGTGGCTATATCCGAAACAGGAAGCATTTTCTTTATCATAGACAACATCTTTGTGCAGGCTAAAGTCACATTTTGATTTATTTCATACCAGCTTTACCTTTACTTTTTGCTAAGAAACTTAAAAGAACTCCTAAAGTACTAAGAAAGTTCAAGAATAATAAATAAGGAATCACTCTGGCAGCTTGAATTAACTAAAGAAAGATTGCATTTCATTGAGTTCTTTAGAAAAAATACACTTGAAATCCATGTAAACTTTAAATCAATTTCTATGGGAACTCAAAGGACTGACGACAGAATTAATGACATTTGCATGTAAATTTCCAGCAAATTAGGCAAATGATTTAGATCCGAAATTATTTAAATGCCTAATGATTTAAATGCATTTACTTGTACAAAAAAAAAAAAGGGCCAAACCAGTTTACAATTCAACATGCTAGAAATGTTTGAGTTCCGCTTCCGCTTTGGTTTCGCTTTCGGTTTCCGTTTTTATTTATTTTTATTTTTTTTTGTTGTTAGAAGGACACTTTACAGCCTGTCGCCGATTAGTCACATCGCTCACATCGAGGAGTGCTGCGGTTTCGGGTTAGTTTTGAAATCAGGAAGCGAGTGAATGATGACACTCGCAGCAAATTGCAATCAAATAGCAATGATTCGGATATATTCGATTGCTACTTCGACTTCTGGGCTTGACAGGATCCCCTTTTCGGTCCGGCCATCGCTCAATACTTTTGTCTCCTGCCCGTGACAGTTGTCATTCTCGGGAACTCTTTGCCATCCTTTCGCCAAGATCCTCGCTGAAGGCCAAAAAATATTGATGGGCTGGGCCAATTAATGGTTGATTGATGGCGCACACTTCCAAGTTTCGCGATGAAGAGGCGCAATTGCCAATATCGATTACAAAAGTTTGATTTTAATTTTTAATTGCCCGTTCGATGGGCTCACGGGGGTTGGCCCTAAATTGGCCAGGACAACAGACCGCAGCCCTCCGCATCCCCTGTGAGCACGCACTCTATTATTATTCTGCTATTATTATTATCGTTGTCATTGCCGTGGAATTTGCTAGGGGTGTGTGTAGGGGTTTATCCTGCGATTCCCACTCCCTTTTGGCCTTGGGCCCGAGTGTGCGAGTGTGTGAAGTGGGTTGGTGTCCTCGGGGCAAGTGTCAATTATGCACGACTTGATGGCCACTCTGGAAATCGCTGTTGAAAATTTACATTTTATTAGTTTTACATGCTCGTGCCGCGATTCGAGGGCATTAAAATTATTTACGATGCCAAATATTGTTGGTTGTAAATTACGCCCTGTGGCAAATATATTCAGAAGAGTCTGGCTTTCGGGGCGTTTCGGGGATAATGGTCTCTATCTCTCTATCGCTTGACCTCTGCCGCTAATTAGAGCCTCATTGTTCCGTGCTCACGAACCTTTCGCGGAGCGTGTTCCTAAATGTTCGGCAAGTCTGTTGCGATTGCGGACCGGAGTCGTTGACTGATAACAATTGCGAGAGCGATTAGCTGGAACACCGGATCTCTGATCGTTCAGTTACGTTTCAAGTGGCGACATGGCCAGCGGGGTTCCGGAAATCCATTACTACGAGCACGAGCTCAGCATCCGCCGGGTCATTGAGGAGTCCGGCCTGCAGGATCTGGACCAGGCCCTCAACATCTGCGACTTGTCCAGCGTGGAGCGGAAGCACCGTCTCTGGCAGCGCCTCTTGCCCAGGATCAGGCCCTACTATGCGGTCAAGTGCAACGATGATCCCGTGGTGGTCCAGTTGCTGGCCGATCTGGGCACTGGCTTCGATTGCGCCTCCAAGAACGAACTCAAGCTGGTGGGTGACTTATAGGAAATAGTCTAGACTTTAAAGTGTAGTGTTTTTAATGGATGGAAATAGTAGTCAGTCTGCTCTATATTTCATTGATAAGCTTAGTTTATATATGGTATATACAAATATATTTTGACAGCCAAACAGACGGCAGACGATTACTAAAACAGATTTTATGTCTTGCCTTTATAAGCGTAGATTATTTACACTAAACAGCATGATTTGTGATAGAAGCGGTCAAGTTTCCATTAAAGAAATACTAATATAAAATCAAAACTTAAAATAAGATGTACTTAAAGGACAGATTGTGTCTCTTTAATGAAAATTATCCCTAACGGTAGTTGGTAATCACAGACAAAGGCCTTTTCAAAGGAAAATTCCATTTAAAAAATTCCCTTTCTAAAATTCCATTCAAAAAATTTAATATATACTTGGGGCTGCGTTATCAACGGATTGTCTCATAAAGACACATTTGTCTAACTCAGTTCAGTTAGTAACAGCTTAATGGATTATTGGTTATATAATTAAAATTTTTAAAGGGTTTCTGCAGACAAAATTCTTATCAAATTTACATTTAAATGGATAACTTGTATAAACCTTTTAATTTCTAATTTACTCAAGGCTTTTCATTATTTTATTTTTTAAAGTCTAAGTTACTAAATTCAATACCTACCACTTTTCCACATGTTCTATAAACATTTTCTAATTTCTAACTCCATAGGTCCTTGGCTGCAAAGTCTCACCCGAACGGATAATATTTGCCAATCCCTGCCGGCCTGTCAGTCACCTGGAGTACGCCAAGGAGCACCAGGTGGCCAATGGCACGGTGGACAATGAGTTTGAGATCTACAAGCTGCACAAGCACTATCCCAACTCCAAGTAAGTAGTCTCAAAAAACTATTAATATTCCTAACCTTTTCCAACAATTTCCCTAGTTTGATTGTCAGATTCAAGAGCGAAGCCAAGGAGGCTCAGTGTCCGCTGGGCGATAAATTTGGCTGCGATGCGGATGTGGATGCCACGGCCCTAATGCTGCTGGCCAAATCCCTGAACCTAAAAGTAACTGGCACCAGCTTCCATGTGGGCTCTGGCTGCAGCGAGTTGGAGGCCTACGACCGGGCCATCAAGAAGGCTAAGAACTTGTTCAAGTTTGGCGAGCTGCTTGGTTATGACATGGACTTGCTGGACATTGGTGGCGGTTTTCCAGGCAGCGATGATGGGAAGTTTGAGAAGGTGAGTTCCGGTTTAAGAAATATTATTTAGAAATAAATTTATAAGAAGATATATGTTGCAGATTTCCGAGATCGTTAATACTTCGGTGGAACGCTATTTTCCCGATGAGCGTGTGAAAATAATTGCAGAACCCGGACGCTTCTTTGTGGCGGCTGCTTACACTTTGATTTGCAAGATCCATGCCAAGAGGGAGGTTCGCAACGAGGCTGGGAAGCTGGACACTGTGATGTACTACCTCAACGATGGTGTCTATGGATCCTTTAACTGTATTTTGTATGATCACCAGGTGGTGACTGCGGAGCATTATTTGGTGAGTTTCGTTGGTTTAAATATTTTGAAGTAAAGATTTTGTAGAGAATTTTGTATTAAATATTTTTAATAACTATGGTTAATTCTCTTTACAGGACGAAGCCGATGCCTTGCCGCAGTTTAAATCTCTGATTTGGGGACCCAGTTGCGATGCCTTGGATAAGGTGGGAAGAGCTTAGATATTCTTTAAAGAGTATTATTTAAAATCATAATCTTTTTTCAGATATCGGAGGACCTGCTGTTGCCCAACCTGAACCGCGGTGACCTTATAGGGTTTCCCAACATGGGTGCTTATACGGTGCCCATAGCCAGTCCTTTCAATGGATTTGAGCTGCCAAAGACCCTGTATTTCCGGGCCATGTGACTAAGTTGTCATCACTGGGAAACAAAATATATTTTCGATAGCATCTGCAGCCAAGAAGAGTTCTTTTTTCTGGGCAGGTTTCACAATCCTTTGAAGATCTTTTTGGGTTTTATAAGGAATTCCTTAAATCATTTCAAAGTAAAAGAAAACTCTCCTCCTTTTGCATTTGTAACCAACATGGATTCTTTATTAGTTAGATTCTCGGATTCTCCCCGATTTCTCGGACAGCTTAGCTCGCATGGAGAGTGCACTTGGCTGAATATTTCCAGGGGAACGGCTCTGGCCGTTGGCAACTGACCCGAATCGGCAATGCAGCGCGTTCCCTAGGAGATATTCTTAATGCCGCTTCCGCTTCCGCTTTGCTCCTGCCTCGCTCCCAAGACCCCGACCACCGGGAGCCGGCTACTGACCCAAGCCGGCCGACGGATGCAGGGGGTTCTGGGAGGGGGCGAATCATAGACGTCAGCGGATGAGGTGCAATTAAAATTAATTATAGCGAATTACAACTTAGCTTTTGCATAGACATAATTGAAAAGGTACGTATGTATGTGTGTATAAAAGTATATGTATAAAAAAATTTCAAAAATTCCACACACTCTGCATATACAAATTTCTTGCTCTAATTCCAATTTAATATCAAACTCCGTCTCTCCGCGATGCCTCAAAAATGTACTCGTAAATGTAAGTAAATGTAAATTCTATAAAATGTCACTATTTTAGCCGTGTTGAGCTTGCTAGCTCCTGATATGTCACGATATAATAACAATATAATAACGATATGTATTCTCGATTTGTGTGGGGGGAAAAGGGAGTGGGGAACTGGGGGGTTTTAGGATGTCTTGGGATGGAGTACTTGCCCCTCGCTTGTGGCAAATAAAGAGTACAAACTACTTATTCCATAATCAGTTCTTGGTGATTGATGCAAATGAATATTACTTTCTTCTCTTGGTTTCCTTCCGCTGAACCCAAATTAGTAATTTTAGGGATTGGGGTTACAGATACTTCGACTAGGTGAGATTGCTTTGGGTTGGGCTGGGTCTCGGGTGCGGAGGAAGGACTGTAAACAGGTGAGTAGTAATGATTGTATCTCACAACACCGACGACAAGACGACGATAGACTACACGTAATATAAATGGTAAACAGGTGCACATATATGCATGCACAATAACCTCTTAATCCCACTCTTAAACTTAACAATATTCCGATATGTTTGAGTTTCGCTTGTGCTGGGTGCCTAAGCCTTACATCTACGCTGGGACTCTGACTTCTCCTGCTGACCCATCAGTTCCAGCAGTTCCCCTTCGTGTCGAGCTACTGTGCAAGTTGGGGAGATGGGGTGGATCTTGGATCTTGGATCGTGGATGTTGGATGGCCGCCGCAGGTGCCTCGATTCAACAAGGTGGGTTGGGATGCTGTCTGCTGGCTGGCCGACTTGCTCACTTGCTTGCTTGTCGTTCAAAAAGCGTGCTTTCTGAGTCTAATTATTGGCAGAGTTGCATAATTCACGGTTTCTCTACAATCTATAAGAAAACATACAATACAACAACACGGAAATGGTACGAAGGATGGTCTGTGGTTGGGGTCTGGTTTGGATTTAGTTATCTTTTTGGCTTGCCACTGGTGGACATGTGTCGAATCAGACCGAATGGAACTGCAACTATCACTGATCTCTGTGGGTCTCTGACTGTGTCTGGGTGCAACTGAAACTGAAACTGAAGCTGAAACTGACCCACATAGAACATGGCTGGACAGGCATTAGACGCTAGTCAGAAACGCCACGCTACACACGGCAATCTGGGCCAGGATGTTCACTTGCAGGATCCGCATCAGACCGCCGCTGGTGGGCGAGGGACTCACATTGAGGCCGGCGCAGTGCATCTTCTCGGTGGGCATGGCCTGCACGAAATACTCGCGGTTGTCCAGCCCCATGTGGCACAGCGGCTTCTTCTTCTGCGACATTTCGTCGTCCTTGTTCTTCAGGTCCTCCAGCAGCTTGGGGAACCAGGTTAGCTCGCACGAGCAATTCAGCGGATTATCTGTAGGAAGGAGATTTTTAATTTTAATAAGATTTAGCATGGGTTTTGAGGTTTGGAGTGCCCATGACTTGCCGGTGATATCGATGATGCGTAGAGTGTCAATGACCGGCTCCATGATGTCCTGTGGAATGCGCTGCAGCTTGTTGTTCTGCAGATTGAGCGTCTCCAAAGAGTTGAGGTTCTCGAACAGAATGCTAGGTAGAACTTTGATGCTGAAATATAATAGAAGGTGGGTTACATGGGGTATTGAACAGATAATTCATTAATTTGCAATGCATTTTCCTTGAAATAAAGCTGTGAATGTAGGTCAATCAGAGATAAGATAGGAAAGTTGTTTATTCAATTGGGAAAAACATTGAAAACAACTCAAATCACAGCCTTTGCATTGATTATATGCCACAGATTAATCAGAATTCTGAATAGTAATGCAAATAATAGTCCAAAATCACAGGTTACCTAACGAAATACGATCTCTATAGAGTCTTATGTTAATTTCTTGGAATAATTAAGACTTTAGGTTAAAAGGCATGAAATAAACCACAAACTTTTAAGGTATAAATAATAGTTCCTGCATTTCTTAAATAATTTATAAAATAGCAAAGAAAGTCTTTCTGGAAGAACTTCTTTTATAGGCTTGGAATCTTACTCATTTTTCTGCAGGTTGAGGAAAGTAAGGGAATCTCCGAATCCAGTGAAGGCATCCTCGGCGATAACATTGATATTATTATTGCGCAAATCCAAATGGCGAAGGCGGTGCAAAGGACGCAGTGCCTCACTGGGAATGGTGTGGATTTGGTTATCACCCAGACGCAGATATTGCAGGTTCTCTGAGGAGTCCGGATAATACATAAGAGATTTTAAATTTATATAAGCAGCATCAACATACCCTCCAGACCCTTAAAAGCGTCCTTGTCTATGGCACTGATCTTATTGCCCTCCAGCTCCAGGGAGTTGAGCAAGGTGAGGTGGGAGAAGACATTGGCAGGCACGGTGGTGATCATGTTGTGGGCCAAAATCAATGAGTCCAAGCTCTGCAAGCCTGCGGAAATGTATTTATTTTAATATTACCAATTTAATTAAGATTTCTTGGTTAGTTACCCTCGAAATCGCCCTCGCTAATGGTTCGTATCTTGTTCTCTTGTATTTCCAGCTTTTTGAGCGTGTCCAGAATGGACAGGGCCTTTTGGGGAACACTGCTCAGATCATTGCCGCCCAGATTGAGACGCTTTAATTTGCTGAAAGACAAAAGGATAAAGGGAAAAATTATAACAAAAAACCACCGAAAAAGCTTTTAAAAACCCACCCCTCGAGTCCACGGAAAGCCTCGGGTTCGATCTGTGTGATCTTATTCTCGTAGAGCGTCAGAATCTCCAGAGTGTCCAGGCCCTCGAAGGCGTTGTTATGGATCACGGTGATTTTGTTGTGGTTCAAATTAAGGATCAACAGGTGGAACAGGTGCTGTAGAGCCTGCGAGGGCACCGTCTTCATTTGGTTGAGAGAAACATCCAACTGGGTGAGTCCGTTGCCTAAGTATAAAAAAGAAAACCATGAATCTGCCAAGTTAGAACCCTCCTCCGACATCTAGTTACCCAGCGAGCTGAGGGCATTCTCCTCGATGGCCGCCAGACTGCTGTTGTGGATGGTCAGGTGGCGGATGTCCAGGGCCAGGAAGACAAAGCCCTGCAGCTTGGGCAGGTTGTTGTGGCGCAACTTCAGGTAAAAGATGATCGGGCTCTTGCCCTTCAGCGTGCCCATTGACTTGGTGATGTGCGCCAGGTCCGTGGTCTCGCAGAGAATATCCAGGCCGTTCTTCTTCACCGTGCAGATGCAGGGCGAGATCTCGCCCTGCTCGGGGCACACCTGCAGCGGCGGCGGGCCCTGGGCCATGGCCTGGCCCAACATCAGCACCTGGAGGAGTCCCTGCAGCAGCACCGCCGCGGCCGCCACCTGTCCTGTCTGCAACTGAAGCCTCGCCATGCTGAACACCTGCTGGTGGATCGCGGTCTCGCTGGGGGTTTCTCAAGTGATCGCTGGCGAAGAGTGAAAGTCCCGGATGGTAGGCGGTTGTCGCGATCTCTGATGCTGATGATGACTGCTATTTACAATGGCTATTGCTGTAGCCCTGTGTGCGAAAAAGAACAACAGAACAGAGTTCAGGGGTCTGGGGGACTCGGGGGAGTGGAGGAGAATTCTATGGAGGGAGCAGCCGCACCAGAAGCACCAGCAGCACCAGAAGCAGCGGCGAATTAAGCGCACAATGCGCGATTTTATTTGGGTTGTGTGCCCGCGGATTAACTATGCTCGTAAATTGCCCGCAATTGAGCTGTCCGTCCGTCCGGCTGTGGCTGCTAGTGCTGGGAGTGCTGCTCCTCCTCCTCCGCCGGACTCTCCTGCTCCTGCTGCTCACCTAAATGGTTAGTCCGTCCGCGGCTAGCGAGTGCCAAATGAAACATGCTTCCAGTGCCGCCGAGATGCAACAAATTCGCTCACTCTCTCTCCCGTCTCTCGTCTCTCGCCTCTCTGGGGGAGTCCCAGCTGCCTAGATGTGTGTGTGAGTGAGTGAGTGCGGTGGCCCCTCTCTTTCGGGGGTGGCAACGGGGCGTATGCGTAATGGCAGTGGGCCAAGTGCGAAGTGGGTTAGTGCGTGTGTGTATAACGATGTAACGGAAAATCGATACGGCCGCGTCGAGAGGAGGTTGTTGAATGGCCCAAGCTCGGTTTGTTTGTATATTTTGTTCTCGTCCTGTCCTGGTATTTGTTGCTCCTGACTCCTAACTCTTGAAATTCCACGCTCCTCGAGCGCTCCTTTCGCTCGCTTCGCACCGTATCGATGTCGATGTGCCACCGGATTCCGTTACATGCGTCGCACTCACAGGATCCCTCAGTGTCAGTGGCTAGCTGCTAGTCCCGTGCTGCTAATCCTGTTGCATTCTCCGCGAAATTCGACTGGCGAGCCCCGATTCACCATCAGCTGAATCCCAATCCTGGACTCGGATCCGGACTCGGAGTCGGAATCGGAAGGTGTACGGAAAGGAACGGTGTGCGAAGCGTCGATTGATAGAAAATGAAGCACGTTTGGTTGGCAAAACCGACGATTGCGGACTGAGAACTCGGCATGGAATTGGACTTAAGCTTGGCAGTCGCCACTTCAAGGGGGTGGTTTCTCGGAAGCTCCGCGAAAGCTTCTCGGAGCAGCCAATAGCATAGGAATCTCTCGGTCGGTCGCTCTGAATAATCGCAGAATTTAATGGCGGGATTCACGTTAGCTGCACTGAAACAGTCCGCGGGTGAGACCTACTAGAGCACAGAATATAAACAATTAGTCTAAATTAAAAATTAAAAATAAAATTAAAAAAATCTGGAATAAAGTGGAACAGATATTTTTAGAAGTTTAGGCATCAAAACTAAGACGTAGTACATACATCATTCGGGGGGTCACGGTAACAGTCCTCGATTTGAAATCAATTTAAACAGTTTCCAGAACAATGGTTAAATATATAAAATATAAAATAAGAATAGCCTGCAAGTGAAAAAAATATCGATTTAAATGAGTATATTTTAGCTTTTAAAAAATTTTTTAAATATTTTATTTTGTTTAATACTGCAAAGTGTGACCAGCTTTGAATAATAAGATAAAATAGTACGATTAGCTGCTACAAGATGGCGCATTTTAAAGCAGTAAAAAATATCAAATGGTTCAACAACAGGCTGAACTGCTTGCAGCAATAAGCAGTTTAATTGTTGCTATAAAAGTATAGTTATAAAAACAATGCCATAAATAGCTATAAATAAGTATCTGCTATAAAAATGTAGCTGTAAACATGTTGAGCAACATGCATTGGTATCTGCAACATATTTATCAGCAAAATTTATCAAAATTATTTATTAGATATTTCTACCGCTAGATACTGAATTTCGCATTCATATTAGGTAAGAATTCCGAATTTTTTTGTGAGTATTAATATTTATTATTACCTTTTAGGGTTAAGAGTCACATCCGATACTATATATCCTTTATATTTTATATGTCAATATAGTCATGTTCGCTTTAAAAACAAAAATACCCTTGTTTTTGTAAGATTTTGTTACATTATTAAAATTCTCTCAAATTAAAAAGCATATTAATTTTTTATTTCAGATTCCAAATGTCTGTGAGCAGTATTATTAATATTATTATTTAATCCCTTTGAAAAGAGGTTTTAAAAGGGAGTTGGACCACCTCCAACCTTGCCAAATTCTGTCCTCAGATTATCAAGAATAGAACCTGCTTTTTCAATTGTATTATTTTAATTTTGTATATTTTATTATTTATTGTGTAAATAAGGTCGTGCTCTGGTACTCTGGCCATGTTTTGGCTCCCATTGAATCGTTTCTGGCCTTGGCAATGCTTCCTCAGCTGACAGCTCCAGCTCCAGCTTCAGCTCCAGCTCCAGCCTTTGATGACAATCCTGATCAGGTTACAGCCGCACGTGGGCGTAATTTTCTCGCAATTAGGATGCGATTATCATAATACGAGTATGAGAGCGAGCGTCGTCGAAAGGGTAATTGAAGAACAAGCAGCTCAACCCATTCCCCGCCAGCGTCCAGCCACCAGTCTGGGCTGGATCCTTTCGGCCGACCCATGGCCACGTGCCAGCAAGACGCCTTCAGCCGGTGCTCACAGTTTCAATTTGATATTCCTTTGGACCGGCGAGCAACGTCTTGGGGTTGTTTCTCGTTCCTTGGATTAAGTTCACAGGCAGCTGGAGCAGAGCGGGCTTAGTCTGATTCTTACTCTGTGGCAGCGTGGCTTATGACACTGACAAGAGGTTGTGCGATGCACAGGAGAAAATTGGGATTAGTTTGGAACATATATATTTATTTTGAAATTAAATGAATGTGGAAAGAGCCTGAAAAATAATTTAAAATATGTGTTACTTTTTTTTTTGTTTTACAAATTGTTTAATGATTTCTTAACCTATTTTTGAACAATTGATAATTAAGTTTTTGCTTAAGAAAATAATATAGAGACACAAGTATATGTATAATCCTATTTTTTTTGCTTACAATTTAATTTAATTTTATTTTTTTTAATGCTAAATCTGATACGAATTTGTAAGTTATAAAATAAATATTAAATTAATATGAGTATACACTTTTTTCCAGTGCAGAATCAGCATACGGTTGGACTTTGAATTTAACAAAGTGCAAAATCCTTTACACTTTGAAGACTGATTGACTTCTTATCCTTGAATGGATTTGAATGGAAATTGTGTTTCACTTTCCTTCCGCCAAGGCTAATGGTGGGGTGTCCTTGCGCAGTGTGTGTGTGTGTGTGTGTGAGTCCTGTATAAACAAACGGAAGATAATCAAGATGTAAAACACAATTCGGTGAGGGTGAGGGTGAGGGTGGCGAAAACCGGGAGCTGGCTTGGCGGCTGTAATTCAAAACCAAACAAAACCGTCGAGGAATCAAAAGGCAAAGCGATGCCAAATTACAGCGTTACAGTTGCAGTTGCCTCACAAAAATCGCAGGGAGTGAGGGACAAGGGGTCTGTGAAAAAAAAATTGTGAAGCGGAATTTCGCCATTTCACTTTGTACTTGGAAAACTGTTATTAACTTAATGAAGGAGTGTTGCGCGCCACATTTACCTGACACGTGATTCGGAGCGCACCGGAAGCTGAGGGTCCCGCAAAGGGAGCTGGGGGCCCTGTGAGTTTCCTTATTTACTTTCTGTTCGCTGAGAGAGCTATGGGAGCTGTAAATGGTGCCAAGTCCTTAGGAGTTATCACATTACTTAATTTTCAAGTGAAAAGAATGATAAAGATATGGGTAAAGTGCTTTTAATAGATACTTTAATATGCATTACATTTTTGGGCAAGAGATAAACGACTGACTTAACAGTAATGATTATAATTTATGCATAAATATTAAAGATGGATTGTTGTAATAACTGCACCAATTAAGGTTTCTTTTTGAAGACTAAAGGTCAAAGCTACAAGAAATAAGTCAAAACGATGGTAAGATACAGAAAGATTTTCAAGCTGAAGATGTTTTGGTAAGGTGTCACCTCTTCTCCATCATTTCGAATATATATTTTTAAATAATATTTTGGATTAAGGTCAATATTTGTTTATGTTCTTTAAGCCTGGAACTCCTTTCAATTCTATTTTAAATATTTATTTTAATGAAAAATCTTCTTCTATTACAAACAAATATAGTTTTATAAATTTTACTTCACATTCTCGAGAATACATCTAAATAAGACAACAAATTGAGCTCATTAATCCGCACTTGAGCACTTTTAATGCCCTGCCTGGTGTAGTTGTCAGGGAACAGATTAAGCTATCTGACATTTATCGAAGGAATTTTAATCGACGGTTCATTAGGGGGCTGCCATTGTTATTAATCAATATCAATATAACTTTGGCAAGGCACTCATGAGCAGGGTCTAATTGGGTTATATCTGTTCGGCAAACTTGGAGAGCTGGCTTCCTGCAGATTTAACAGCAGCTAACAAACCAAATCCGTCGGCAGCTGTAATTAAAACAAAGACCGAGCACATCCCCGCTCCACTGGGAGCTCCTTTTTGGTAACCGACACATATGTATGCATCCAGTGGCGGCAGAGGAACTGATGCTGCGAAGGATCGGGCGAGCGGAGGAGCTATGTAACCGTATCTTTGCATTGGCGCTCAGATGAAGCTCATCTGGCAAAGTGGCAGGTTAAGTAAACAGTTTCATTGTGCGAATTCAATTAAAATTTATTCAAAATACGTCAACGGCAGCTACTCAAAGCTGCTGCAGCAGCAACAAAGTGCCCGAGCGAGTGCGTGTATCTGCATCCGTGAGATACAACTATGTATCTTATGTGCCTCTCTCTCACCCGCTATCTAACCCCCTCGCTCTCTCTCTCTCTCTTCAGTGCGGCTGCCATTGACAAAGGGGGCGTGGTGCGAGCTCGTCACGCCCCGCGCTAAGTGCAAGCGGGACAACCGTATAGTTGGGTTCTAAAGTAAATGTATGTACTCGCACTCCCACTCGCACACAAAGTATCGGCCTGCAAAGTCTGTGCCTGTGTGCGTGCGCCACTTGTTCTCACTGTTATCGTTGCTGTTGTTGTTGCTCTGGCCAGAGATGTAACTGCTGTCTTGGCAAGTGGTGTAAATGGCAATTTGTCGGGCGTCGCTCGCACACCCCCGCCTCACACGGAACGGTAGCGCTGACAGGCGCTCTTTTCTTTGCTCCCCCTTCCAGCCCCCGTCTGACCCGCTCTGCTCTGCTGCGCTGTGCCCTTCCTGCTGCTTTCCATTGGCATCCATTCGGGCCGCTCATTTCTGCCGTATCATCGCCGTCATCATCACCGCGATCATCATCATCCCGACGTCATCGCAATTGTGGAGCGGACTCGGAAAGTATCTTATTATCCCTTTGTGTGAGAAAACACAGGTACACAGGCACACCACCAACCATCTACCTGTCCGGCGGACAACTACGAAGTACCGACGAGCAACTACCGGTGTTGGGTCAAATCGACAAAATTGTAGTGTACTGTATGCAGAGATTGAAAAGCTCGCACCTACAGAAATAACAACTTTAGCGGCTAATTAATTCGATTTTAAACATGAAGAACTTATTGTTGTACTTTGATTGAAATTTTAACGAAAGCTTAAAAGTATATCAGAAACAATGAGTAAATTTCTGGTTCAAAATTGTAATATTGATGTTTCTCTATTTAAGTTCTTAGCCAAATGTATATGCCTTTTATTATAAACTAAAAATAAATAAGAAACAGGATTCATAAGACTGATTAAAGCATTATTTAGAATATTTTAGAAATAATGAGGGAAGTGCCAAGTTTAAAAGGAAAGGATTATCTAACACAATTTAAGACGATTCACATTCTAAATAAATCCCAAATTTCCTAAAACATATTTAAATATCATTCCCAAAACATAACAAAAAGAGAGCTTGGTTTAACTCTAAGAAGGAACCCTTATGCCATGACTCCCAGTACCCACTAAAAATTTAATGCTTGACCTCTATATATTTAAATAGTACAAAAGGAATCATAATAAAATATTTTTTTATATTTGTTTTTTAGAATGTTTTATTCTAATACTTCTAAATTTGGCAAAACCATTTTCAAATATGAATCCCAATTATAACCAAAAAGGAGCTTGTCTCAAGTCTAAGAGGGGCCCCTTATACCATAACCCCCAGTATCCTCTTAAAAATAAACGCGTGACTTCTATTTATTTCAATAGTAAAAAAATAAAAATAATAAAATATTATATTATATTTATTATTATTGAACAAAGTAATTATTTGTTAATCAGTAGTATTATAATATTTTAAGTTCTTTATTAAACAGCCAAACATATTATTTTGTTATTTTTGCACATACATTTTCGTTCACTTCTTGATTTTGGTATGACAAAATCTGAATAACCAAAATTCTTAAATCTTCTAATTATTAAATTTACTTTAAACTTGAATTAATTAAGGATATTATTTTTTGTATTAATTACAAATTTTGAATAAAATCAATTTCGCAAACGAAACTTACCTTTTTATATACCTTAAAGTCTTTTTAGAATTAATTCATTGCCAATGCAAACGTTTTTATAATTTTTAGAAAAATATTATCCATCCCCTCTTAAATGGTCCCCCGTATCTATCCCTAAGCGGAAACTATTCAAACACTCTTAAAGCTCTTTTCAAAAGGCATCCTTCCGATAGGATTTGGCAGAGCCACAGGACATTGCCGGTGACAAGCCCAACAATGGCGAGGCGAGGCCAGGAGAGTCGTCCAGCTCCCAGGCCCGCTCTCTATGACATTGATGGGCACTGACGACAACGATGATGACGAGATGATCAGCTCAGCCCCGGAGCCGGGAATGTTGCAGGGAATGGCGATGAAGTAACAAGGAGGAACGACATTTCCAGCTAACGAATTCAATTGAGTTGAATTTTTCATTTAAGGTTTATTTAACTTTTTTTATTCCATTTCCAGGCAGCGAGCAGGAAGAGCAGAGCCGGCCGCAGGGATTCACACACAGCGATTGAGATGCGATGCCATGGGATGATGTGCGATGAGATGATGTCGGGGATGGGGTCGGGGTCGGGGAAGCATATGAATGTGAAGAGTGCCCATAGATGTGCGATTGTGCCAATGGCGGCAGCTGTGCGACACACTCGAATATATACACGCAATGTACATACAAACGCAAATGAATTTATGCCTAATGGCGGGATTGTTGTACTACTTTTTGTCCCCTCCGTCGTCGTCGTTGCATTGTTGCGTTGTGTCGCTTGTCAATATTGAGCTTGATTATTAAATGACACATTATGTGATTTCCAACATGTTCACTGGCCAGAGACTGGAGTGGGGGCCAGTTCCCACTTCATGCCATCCCAATTCAAAGGAAACCCCGAATGGGCGTCATCCCGGTCCATCTGTTCCGCCTGACCCATCCGCAGAGCAGCCAGTTACATGGCCTGGAAGTCATTTTGTAGCACATCGAGTACGTGAGCTAATTGCGATTGCAGTGGGGGTTAAACACCGGGAAGTAGAGAGGTAACTTTAAGGGGGGTCCAATTTGGCAGCGGCAATCAGCCTTCGGATTGAGACAGAATTTTAAGAGACGCAATTGAAGTATCGAATTTATCAGGGGTTTGGGGAAAACTTTAAGAAGTTTAGAATATTTTAAAAATATTTCTTTAGTTAAGAATTTATAAATGGAGCTTAGAAGGTTAGGACAAGAACTTCAGAACAGAACAAGGAAGGGTCCTGTGCAGCATCGACGCACGGAATTCACTGGAATTAAAATAGCAAAGTACCCAAAGTTAGCTTCCTTTTTTTTTAATTTTGAAAATAATTAAAATAAATATCATAACTACGTCTTAACTCTGCTGAGCATCTGGATATAAATGGAAGTTTGACTCGTGTTTTGCACTTAACTTCTGATTTAATTTTTAACAGGGAATACATCTGTATATATCTCTAATATCTAATATCTCTAATAGATTTATATATTTATTATAATAATTTCTAAATGTTTATTTAAATGCTTTATCAATGTTAAATCAATTGACTCTTCAATATCCCCTCTGTCACTTCTAACTACTTCCCTGTTCGCTGAATTTGTAATGTTTTCTTTTGGAAATGGCGTCGCCTGGGCGTTAGAAACCACTCCCAATCCCACTCCCACTACTCCACTCCTGGCCCACTCCATTCCGCCCACTTTGGTCTGCAGGCAGCAAACCACCCTCCGAGTGGCAACAGAATCAGAATGCCACAAAGGCCGTGTTAGCAAAGCACTCCGCAAGGGCCCAGCCCAGAGCAGAGCCCGGGCGACTCGACTTTGCAATACAAATAAATTGAAATTGTGCACATTATATGGTTTATATGTGCATGTTCCTGGAGGCAGGCTCACGCCCATCCAGGGGCCATGCAATGGCAGCCGCCCGGCCAGCCACATTAAATGGCAACAATTTGCCCCTGCCAGCTCCTGATCCTTCGCCTGCCCTCTCAGATCCTGCCCAACGGGTCGCCGCAGCCGAAACGCCTATTGTGCGCCATAATGAAATTAAAAAATCAGTTACTGTTGTGCCGGATTCAGGGAAGGTACTATATGCATTATGCCATTAGCAGAGCCCAGGCACAATACAATAAAATTCCATTCACAGGAAAAAAAGGAGATCCAGGGGAAAAGTAGAAACAAGGTTCTACGTCGAGTTCGAATTACGGCATTTGGCATAATCTGAAACTCAGTCGGAGTCCACTGACTATGTGGATGAGTCAATTTACATAGTCCCAGAGACTTGGCTCTCTTAGGGTGGCATTGAGGACTACTTTGCCATTAGTTAGGGGTTAGTTTGTCGGCGAGGAATTAGGTTACCATATTTGTACAAATTAACAAAGCTAATTATGATAATCCTCAAGTTTATTAATAGGCGATCAGGGGAGTTACTGGAATTCGGTTGATATTTAAGCCAGCTGCTGGCCAGAATCTTTTTAAAGATTTCTAGAAACCTCAAATCTCTTAGAGAATCCTATATAGCTTCTCATATTCCAGAAGAAAACTGTGTGTCCTCTCGTTTTACTGCCTTTTGCCTGCTTCCTTTTTCGTGATTAGTTTACGACTTTGGAATTTGATTTGTATTCCTTTTTTCTACACAATTTTTTCTTCCATTTTTTCTATCGATCGATTGACTTGTTGGTCTCCTCTGCCATTGCGGCTTTGTCTTATTTCCGTTTCGGATTTGAAGTCAATAAGGAAACCAACTTGGTCTGGACATGGCCGGATCTAATGGCCATAATCCCTGGTTGGTTGGCCGGGGAGAAAGCGACGACGACAACGGCAAATGCAATCAAATGCGTTTAATTTCATTGCTGGCCCAATGTTAATTACAATATTATGACAGTTCTGCGGCTCGCGATGAATAATTATCACCTCATAAATTGCGACAAACCGCAAAGCGGCATAAACACATGGCCGGCTAATGTCAGTAGCCTCTGCTCTCGGTTCCGAGCCCGGCCCGGGACGCGGCTCTGGCGATGATTAATCGCCCAAGTTAGTTGAGTCGCTGCCGCCAAATGCAATCAACGGTCCACAGACCCGTGGGCGATAGAGGTGAGCGCGTGATCGCTGCTACGATAGTTTAGTCAAGTTTTTTGAGTTAATTTTTCATCAAATTAAACATTTGAAAAGAACACATTATTTGCTTATTAAAGTATTTTTTATAGATAATGATAATTCTCTCTGATAGTCCCCTAAAATCAATTTTAATTATATTTTTCATACTGCTAATAAGGCAAACATTTATACTAGGAAATTATTTAAATAAATAAATAGAGTATAGATACAATTTCGTGGTATCAGATGCGACAAAAATATACGTTTTACAGACAAAGTTTCTTATATTTAAAACTTATAAACATATTCAAGGGAAAGGTATTAATGTTTATCCCTAGAATACTGCCTGCACTTTAAAAGATACTACTTCGAAATATCAATATAAATAATGTATAATATTATATCTTAAAAAAAAATTTTAAGCAAAGAGTTCACGAAAACTTTCACGGTCGCCACATTAAAGTTTATTTCTAAAGTATTGCCCATGGGTAGTAAATAAATAAAACAAATACATTGCAACAGCAGGTTTTAGCAATTTTCAGTAAAATAATTTCTTTTATTTTGCTCACAGCCTAAACCTTAAAAATATAAGAAATAAACATAGATAAGTACAATTAACTTTCACAATGTGTACTTCCTTTTCAAAGGAATATCAAATCATAAATTCTCACGCTGTCATCACTCATATGACCGTCTTGACCTGGGCAGCACTTGGCTCCACTCTATCCCCAGCTCCGTCTCCTGGCCTCCACCTCCGGTCCACTTGAGGCAGCCACTCCATCCACTCCACTTGGCCGCGCCCAACGTAAATGTTGTGAAAAGCAAATCTAATTACGCGAATGCTCGCCGACTATTTGAAAATGGGCAATTTCTCAAGATACTTATCTAATTAATAGCCGGGCTGTGTGGCACAGTTCCATTTCGATTCCAGCCACAACTCAACATCGGACCACACCACTCCTAATGAGCCATGGCCAAGAAGAATGGTCGGAAGAAGGTGATCGCTCCCTCTGGCCGAAAAAAAACAAAAGGCGGCTGCCCTGGGTGGGCGTTACAACAATTTATAATTCCACGTAGAGGGCACAAAGTACGGCAATGTCAACAAAGCGGTCCCGTTCAATTAGGTGGAGTGCGCGAGGGGATAGACGGGGGGAGGGAGGAGTTGCTATCTCCATCTTGCTGGGAACACTGAAAGAAATGACACAGCTATATCAATATGATTTAATATAAAGATTTTCTTAATAACATCTCAACTTAGTTTCACTGAAACTTACTCTGAAAATAAATTATATTTATTTAAGTTTTCTTAATATTTTTCCTCAGTGTATCATTGCCACTGCTCGTAAAACAAAGGCAATCAACGGCAATTGACCGAGAGGAATGGCAACGGCGCGTGAGAACGGGAGGAGCATAGGGCCACTGCGGGTGTGAGAAAGAGTAGGCAGTGAGTGGTGCGCAGGCGCATCGAATTAAGCTCATTGCGCATTTGACGCGCTGTTTGACGTTTCCTTTGTTGCCAAGAAGAGCAGGAGGAAGCGGGAAATGGAGAAGGAAGATGAGAACGAGGAGGAGGAGGAGGAGGCGGTGGAGGGGGAAAGGGATCATTAATTGACACTCCACCTCTAGCCCGTCAACGGCTAGTTTATAATTGAGCGCCCCTTTTTTTCTTTTTTGCTTCACAGTGAAAACTGTCTTTGACGGACATTAATTTTACAAGGGGTATGTCTCTAAAAATTAGTATTCGTTATTTTTAAAATTAATTTTTAAACTTACTATTTATTTCAGTTTTAAATAGATTTTTCCAGGCTCCAAAGAAATCTAAATTTTATAAAATCAGAAACTTTTACTAAACGTTTTGATGATAATATTTCTAAGCAAGAAGTACAAATTTTACTTGGATGACTTTTGCTTTAACTAAAGAAATTTGTCTGTTATAAAATCGTAAATTTCTATATCAAAAAGCCACACTCCCATCCTCCTTTTTCTATCAAACCTTACCCCCTAGTGAGTTTCCACTGTTGCCTGATGTCTTTCTTCAGCAACGATCGACGGGCGCATGCAAAACCAGAGCATCGATCATTAGTGGTGATTACTGGGAGTATGCACAGTATAATAATGCTTTTTAGCACCGATTAAGACAATCCGAGCTGGCAGGCAGCTATCGCAGTAATTATCCACTTAGCGCTTGTTAGACAACCCCGATGCCGATTCCAAATGCGATTCTCATGGGCAGCGACATGTCATTCGCATTGATGGATGGGCTACCTGGTTGATGGAGCACCCCCCGTCACAACTATATCTGAAAACTCGCATGCATAATTTATATATTTATGGGTAGCAGTATCGCTTCCACAGACCATTTTCGGTCCGATTATTTTGACCAAATATGGCAAATTCGATATTGTGAGGCTGAGAGGTGGAGTGGCAATCGAAAGGAAGGATGATTGGGGCCAAAGAAGTTCCCCACTGGCAGTCCTGGTGTTAATGACTTAATTAAACCACCAGGCGAAACGTCCGCTCCGGAGTCGCACTCCTCGTCCAATTGGTGGCTGCTCCGCCAGTAGTCCGACAATTTCACACTTTTTGCGTGGCGATGGCAATATCAAAAGTGGCACGACTGGTGGAACTGTCGCAAAAAGTCCAGAGCATACAGGTAAAGTATACACACACGTTCAGAAGGAACAGAGGTGGAGTTAAGGGGGGGATTTTAGATTATTTCAGGTACTAAAATACTTGGATATTACATAATATTAGTTTATTATTTATATTTATATTTATTTAGCCAAAAAAAACATATACAACATTTTGCAGATACTATTTTAGATCATGTATCTTTAGCTGCTTTTCTTAACTTTTCTTTTTACTTACAGTTTTCTTTTAATGTTTTTAACTTAATTCAATCTTCTCCTATATATTTAAGTCACCTTACACCTAGCCCCTTCTCTGGACCGCCACTGGCCTGGCTTAATCTTGCTCTGGCCAGAAGATTTCACGCATGTTCCGTGCCGCGTATCACTTGACGATGCTGGGGTTGACGATGATGATGAGGATGCTCGTTCTCCTGCCAGCTCTGCGCCTTCGCAGCGTTGATTAATATGCGCAGTGCTGACCAAACAGTAGCCGCGTCCAAATGCTCCAGCTCCTACAGCTCCTCCATCTCACAGCTCCTGCTGCTGCAACCGATGGGCGAGCAGATGACACTGAGCCGCTCGCCAGTCGCCGACGCTGTCTGACATATCCATTAGGCGGAACAGAACAGCCGAAAAGTAAGGTCCGAGAGTGCGACTCTGTCCGCGACCACGTCCCCATCATAATTATTAAATGCAGCTCAATACATTTGCCACGAATCGCTGGCATTCCTGCGCAACCTAATGCCCAAAGATATTTCTTGGGGCCGCCGCAGCCGACGTCGGCCTTATGACTATGGAATGCAGCCCAATCGCACCAGGAGCGAGTCCAGTAGGATCCATATGGTTGAGGGAAACGACTTTGAGATGTCCTGTAATTAGGACTTAAGACCTTAAGCTACAAATAATAAAGCTTGGGGAAGGTCCTTCTTTCTTCAACTATTACAAACTTATAATAGAATATATATTCCATATTCTAGCTCTTTGATTACCCAAGGTTCCTAAGATATCCCTCCTTCTTCTTATTAAATACTGATTAAAGAATACATAATACCCCTGTTCTCATCAAATGACGGGTATAAAAATGTGACTGCAACTTTAACTTTGACTTTGGGACTCGGCACTCGGGACTCCTCTAGGCTCCTCTCAAGGGACTCCACTCTAAACGCCGGCGCGTCTGCAGGAACAGGAACAGGAGCTGGAGCTGGAGCTGGAGCAACAAGAACGATGTAAATTAAACAAATACCTGAACACAGCGCCGATCTTTCATCATCGATGCCACATCCTGGCCCTCTCTCTCTCTCCACTTCTCGTGCCTCGCCACTTGCTTATAAAGTTATTTCATCTTCATTCTCAATCACTGAGCCGGCGATTCCTGCTTTTTCACTTCGAACCATTCCGTTTCTCGATTTATTGAATTTCGTATAAATTAAAATATTAAATATTTTTAGCGACGAAACCTTTTAATTACCAAGTTTTGTTGTTATTCCTTCCCTTTGGTATTTCTGCCAAATATTTCATAACCTTCGGGCTAGGTTAACGAACTTGCAAACCAAAAATCACAAAAGCATAAACGGACACAAAGGGAAAAGCGATTTTGTGTGACGTTTAAATTGAATTTGGATCCCTTTTTGAAGGACCCCCCGTATTACAATATTAATACACACACTTGGGTCAGTTATGTTTAAAAATAAGTTGCGCCTTGGGAACACCAATAAAAAATTAAATACAATAAAGCATGATTGACATCGAGGTGTTGCTTTCGCTCAGCGTTCTTTTGAATATTCAGTGTGGCATTTGCCACACAACAACCCTCGTTGTTCCACTGTCACCCATATAAATATTCAAATATTCAGGTACATGGAATCAGATTAAATTATCTTAAACAAATTGAGGCGCAGACAAAGGGCAATGCCGGAGGGTGGAAAACCCGAAACTAAAAAAAAAGCGAAGTACATTTAAATTACATGAGCTTTTTAGGGAAAGACTACCCCATCTCCAGTTCCACTTCCAGCTATAACCCCACCATATGTAGGCAGAGCACCCTAGACTGCAATAATAGACATTTACTTTCTGGCCCCGGGCTCCCCACAAAGAGCCAGCCAAATGTGGTTGTCCTTTGTTGATTGCGGTTGCCTTTGTGTGGCTAACGGGAAAGCCTTTAAAGCCTGCCCAAGCGATCATCAAAAAATTGCTTTTAATTACCTTTTAATTGTTTTCGCAAAACGAATTTGAGCGGGCCAAACTGGTGTGCGTTTTTTGGCCTAATTACACAGCTCATAGCGGCCTGTCTCCCAAAAAAGGGTGAGTGGAGCCGCCGCCTTGGCGCGCGAATTTCGTCATTTAATGGACCACTGGGCGTATGATTCGATTGGACCAGTGACACACTTGGCCGGAGCAACTCACTCCGCCGGAGTTCCACGGAGTTGGATATTTTGATTAGCACCGCAAGCGCAATTGTCAACAATATGACATTATACGCTCTACTCGGGGAATAGCAAGCCCAAACTGAAATTCCATGGTTCGTTAGGCAATTCAAATGGGATTGCGATTGCTTTTTGAAGTTCAAGGAGCAAGTGAAATGACTAAGGGGGAGCTCTGCTGAGCTTTATTGATTCAGCAATGTATATTTTAGTATTTAATTCAATATGAATCCGGGAAAATATTTACGCTAGTTCCAAGTTTTTTGATTTGTTTTTGACATATTTATAAAATAGTACTAATAATAGAAACAATAATATTAATAATTAAACATATGTACATTTATCTTCATTTTATAGATTTTTTTATTTTTTTAGAATAGGAATAATCCATAGGGTCAGTCATGAAGTTCCCATACAAGAACTAGATGGGATCTAGTTTAGGCCTGGTCAATTGACACATTTAGTACTATACTTAGAGATATTTTTTAGGTTTCCAAGGAAAATATTATTATCGGAATAATATAAGCTATTGAGTTTACTTAGCTGTAAAATTTATTAGTTTTATGGTATTTATAAATTATATCTTTAAATATTTGCTCTGTTTGTGCTGATAAAATGAAATGTACAAGTCTTTTAGATATATCTTTTATATTGTATATATAATATACTTGATTCAGTAATGTATATTTTAGTAATTAATTCAATAAGATTCTTCGTATTTGTACTGTAATCTCTTATGCACTCCGGTAAACTTAGATACATGAAATAAACTTTATTTATTTGTAAAATACTTTATTTATAGCAAAATGTAATTGTACGATTGTACAACCTGATTTTGTTTTAAAAACAACACGATTTACGTTCTTATTTTCCGTACTCCCTTAAATCTGCCATCTGTATTATTTCATTCCCTTGCTGTATCTCTTACTCCGCTCCCAATTGTGGCGCATGAAAGGTGATCGATACCATAATGAGCGCATTCAGAGGACACCGGCGGTGGGTGGGGAGGGCAGGTGGAGGAGATACGGATACAGCGGCAGAGGTAGCAGAGCAGAGGCAGCACATAATGTGGCCATGTGGGAGCTGGCGCAATGCGTGCGCTATCATTTTTCGAACCGATGTATCTCGCTTGTAGCCTGTATCTATGTGACGTCTGATAATCATACATACACACACTGAAGCACACACACTAGCTGACTGGCAGAGCAGAGCAGAGCAGCGTTTGCCATTCACGTAATGCAATTGTCCAAAATGTTCAACCAACTACTCAAAAAGTCATCGTTCAGATTTAACAAGAGCTAAGCGGGTGGGTGGTTGCGGGGGAGGAGGTGGGGTGAGGAGGTACACGGAAAGAAATATATTACAACTAAATTTGTACTATGAAATAATTAAAATTACAATAACATAATTATATTAAAATAAAATAAAAAATGCCATTAAATATGGCATTTGATTATGATCTTCCGGTGAACATAACTGTAATATTTGAAAAAAACTTACTGAGAGTTATAATTATAATCTTAAAATTCAAATAGAATGTTTATAGGGTAGAAAATAAATTAAATAATCACCAGGATAGTCGATTTAGTCACCTGTTCCTCTGGTAGTGGGGAATTTTCTCAAGTTCTTAACAGGAAGTCCAGACTGAAAACATTTTTAGTTTTTAAACATAGTTATATTGCAACCAACATTACAATAAATTTCAGTTAACAAAATATAAAGTTTCTTTTCAGTGTAGGGGGTGGGCATATCACAGACTGGGGGTGGGAAAGAGACAAAACCAGCCAGCAATGGCGTTGTTTGCGTGCTTGTATGCGTGCTCAGTACATGTATACATATACAAAAGTATGTACTTTTACACTTTTACAGCGATTGTGCAAGAAGCTGTTAATGGGGGGAGGTAATGTGGGAGGTGGTAAGGTGGGGTGGTGGCACTGTGGCAAGCGCGGTGCCTTTGAAGCCCCTTCGGCCACGTTTTGAAAACTCATTTACTTGTGGCATGTAAACAACTAATCTGTTAACACTCCGGACAAAGCGCGAACGATACATTAGCGTGTTCCCCGCCGCCATGCCGCCATGCCGCACTCCCACACCACCCAGACACCATCCCACCTGGGTATTTCCGGATCCTGTCAAGCCCCGAGAATGATGAAGCACCACAAAAAAAAAAAGGAGAAAAAGAAACCACTGCTAAAACCAACACCAGTGACAGCGCCACAATAAAAACTTTTCCTTGTGAATATTTCCCTTATTCATTCGGCGGGCATAATCAAAAGTTCCCTTTCTGCCAAAATGAAAACGTGATTTTGGTTATATACGTTCGTATATATGCATGAAGGCAAGGAGGAAGGTGGGTTGAAGGGTCGGTCGTCCTGGCATAAGGAGATGGCTTACAGGAGGCAGCAGCAGCAGTGGGGGAAATGGAGGAGCCGCGGAAAGGGACGGAGGGAGGCAGTAGTAGAGGTTGCCAGACCACATGGTGTCAAACATTTTGCTACACTTATACAATATGCTACGGCTACTGTGGAGCGAACTTAGTGCAATAGAGGTTATAAAGAATACAAATTTTACATCAATATTAAGTAAGTCATTTTAAGTGTCACAGAAATATGGCTTTCGAGGGGCTTGTATTTCACTGGTCAGACTCTGAAGAAAAGCTAGCGTTTCTTATCTTATTATTATTCTTTTATTTTAAAGTCAATTTTCTTTGAAAAAAAAAAAAAACATTTTTTAGATGTCTCGTTTCCTTGGATTTCATGCTTTACACAAAATCTTAATATTAAGAAGTGTTAATTAATTATAAATCCTTGTGAACCTTAATTTGAAATTAATTCGAAATTGGATGTTTCGAACTTTCTTAATAAAAAAAAAAATGTCAATTAAGAAGCCAAATAAGAAAACCAGCTCTTTAAGAAGGGAATCAAGCTTTCATCAATAGCATCCGGTACTGATCTACTTCAACATTTTGATGGTACATATAACAGTTTAAAGCAAGAACCTGTTGCGAATTTTTGTGACACACAGGAGGTAAATGAGCCACTATATATTGTTTTCAACTATTTGATTTTGTAACTACATTCTCTAGAAAAAAAAGCATTAAAGACATCATAAAATCATTATATTTATTCAGCTTACAAAAGTTTAAAATATTAAATATGATAATTTTAAACATAAGGTACATATATTTTGGTTTATAAGTGATATAATGACTGATTCCGTATATTTTTCTGCTTCAAGTAATTACATTTCTTATGTATATTTTTCTAATAATATTTCATTGAAGACAGTCTGATGTGAGGCAAACAAGTTCCATTTAATTTGTTCTGCTGGGTAATAATCGTAATCCGCCTGATCTCGTTCCACTGTGCGGTTGAGCGGCTGCCTGTCAGGCTCTGCCCGCTTGTTTTATTTGATTTCTTTATCAATATCTGAGCTGCCTGTCCCCCCGCAGCCCGTGCTGGAGCCCCTGGAATAAGCCCCGTTGTTATCCTGCAATTGCAACTGTATAAGTTGCCAGAGTGCGAGGGTCTCTCCCTGGGTTCGTGTGTGTGTGTGAGTGGGTCTTATGTACAATTCATTTAAACGTGACCCGTGAAGGGAATGCCACCACCGCAGGCGCTGAAAAGGGACGGCAGCAGAAGCACTGAAGCTGCCAGGCCAGAGGCCAGAGAGAGACAAAGGTAGAGGCAGCGAGCAGCAACCACGCCCACCCCGTAACCAGTGCCCTGGTATGGTGGTGCTTCGCATCCGTATCCGTATCCGTGGCTGTAGCTGTAGCTGCTGCTGCTGCTGCTGCTGCTGTTAATGTTGCTGTTGTTGCTGCTGCCTGCGTATCTGTGTGCGACAAACTGGTTGTTGGTTGTTGGTTGGTATTGGTGGCAACTCGTTTCTGTTTCCATATCTTTTTCCTAGCTGTATCTGTATCTGTATCTGTGGCTGTATCTGTGTCTGCAGCTGGCAGCAGGCAGCAGGCAGCAGGCGGTAGCAGTGGCATTAGCAGCCGGAGCTGCCTGCCAGAGTATCTGTATCTGTGGCGCGTCATTGTTGTGCTGCTACTGCCGCTGCCACTGGTGCTGCCTCTGTCGTCGCTGCCGCTGCTGCTGCTGCCACGATAGCTTCTATAGCTTCTGTACCGCTCCATCCGTCGCCTAGTGGGCAGCTCAGTTACAAGACCATTATTTGACGTATTTTTTGCGCGCTCGGTTGGTCGTTTGGTTGGTCGCTCTCTCGGTATCGCAACATATCGTATCGCCTCGCCTCGTATCGCTTGGATACATTGCCAAATCCCCCCGTTTCGATGTGGAGCAGCAGTCGCGCTCCTCCGCTCGTGGACCGGGCACGGGTATCGCATTCATGAGCTGGCTCATTGGCAATCATTTGGATTCGTACGCCATCCGGGGAGCAGCATTCGTTGGCCACTAAATCCTCCGCATCCTCGGGCGCCCCGCGATCGTGATCGCGTGTGTCAAGTGCTGAAGTGACCTCCACAAAGTGACCCACAAAACCAAAAAAACCATTTACAAAAATATTCAAACGAAGCAGGGAGTGATTTGTGATCGCAGGACAAACGTAAAGTGTAAGCCGTGCCCAGCAAGATTGCTTCGTTCCGGTGGAGAGTAGTATGCCCATTTGGTCACAGTGGATTCAACGAATAAAATGGCCGTTGGACCGACGGAGGGCAAACAGCCGCCCTCAGAGAGCTTCTCGCCCACGCACCACCAGATTATAGCACCCAGCCCCATCCTGGCCGTACCCACGCTGGCCTTCTCCGCCGCCCAGGTGGAGATCGTGTGCAAGACCCTGGAGGACTCCGGCGACATTGAGCGCCTGGCCCGCTTCCTCTGGAGCCTGCCGGTGGCCCTGCCCAACATGCACGAGATCCTCAACTGTGAGGCGGTGCTCCGGGCCCGCGCCGTCGTCGCCTACCATGTGGGCAACTTCAGGTAGGACTTGGGAATCGGATGCTGAATTTGCATTTAGAAACGAATTCCGATTCGGATGGGGAGGCCAACAAAAAGCTCGGATGTCACTGCCTCCTCTCCTGTCCCCCCCTGATTAACCCCAACGAACAGACGGAGGAACGTTCTTGGTCATTCGATAGTTTTGCACAGCTTACAGAGGGCACAATGAGACGCTAAATTAATAAACAAAGGGATTAATTTACTAATTAAAGAACTGGCTGCTGGGCAAAGCCAAGTGGAGCAGGCTTGATTAATAAAACACCGACCGAACAATAGGTTCTCCCGGCCAGGGTCTTCCGTCGCCAGCTTCCAAAATATAGTCTCACATTACACTCCAGCTTCTAAGACGACCGGAAACAATTCGTTTGCTTGGCAATTGGAATTTCGCCAAAAAAAAAAAAACAGACAGACAAAGGATCGCGAGAGATTAGCTTTTGGCAGAGTTGGGCAGATAGCATAGGGGCTTGGGAAGACGCAGCTAGACCCACTCACTAGACCCGTTCTGTGAAGTGGGCAAACAGGTCCGTTGCGGCGGCAATCGATAGCGACAATTATCCAAAGCAGTCGCAGCTATAAACGGCTGCATCAGGTTTTGCATCTCATCTATGCCAAATCAAATGAAGCTGCCTGCAGGCCGAATGGCTATGTAATTCGAGTACAATCAATCAATGTCGTACATAAAAATAATGGTGTATATAGTGGATATGGAACGGGTATACGGGGACCTGGCGATGCAAGTGATTTGATTGCTTTGACTCGGTAAATAAACGACTTCCAATTAAAACCATTTGACGTACTCAACTGAGCTGTCAGCGCCAGTGACGACAATAAATGCTTATGAAATTGTTTCAAAATACATATGGCGAGGGCTTAGGACGCCCGTTGCGAGCGGGGTGTGACTTGACTCTCCAGGGGTGGGGACTAGATGGAATGGCTTTGCCAGCGGGACATTTTTGAGACCCAGAGGGTTGATGGGGTTGAAACTAAGCTATAGCTACTATAGCATACCATAGATATTGTATCTGAATCATACCTACTCTGGTCTCTCTTTCCAGGGAACTGTATGCAATAATAGAGAATCATAAGTTTACTAAGGCGTCCTACGGCAAGCTGCAGGCCATGTGGCTGGAGGCCCACTACATTGAGGCCGAGAAGCTGCGCGGTCGATCACTGGGTGAGTAAGCCTTAATTCAAACTAGTTAAAAGTAATAATAAAAGCCCAAATATGGCGGACTATGTTTCCGTTAAATGTTTATTTGCATAGACAAGCCTCTAGTATTTCTATATCCGATGTATGCATATATCTTTATCGATTCATTAAACTATTTGGCTTTAAGTACCATACAACGTTGTTTGTTTACAGTGGTTTTAAGCAAGATTTTTAAGTAAAAGTCATATCAATTATCAAAATAATTAAAAACGTTACAAATCGTATGCTCTCTAACCATTTATTACATTACCATAACTTACTTACTTAAATTATAAATTAATTAAGTGATACATTCTTTGGTTCTTTAATCATAGAAGAACTTAGTTTTCACTTTGTCAATTTAAATAAGTTAATTTGTTTAAACAAAAATAAAAATAAAGCAGCTTATAAAAATCTATTCTTGGTGTTTATTCTAATTTCATAATAAAATACTTTAACGTTGCATAAACCATAACTTTTAAATATATTTCATTCAAAGTAACCATTAAAAACAACTTGCTATATTTGTAAAATAAAAATAAAACTGTAGTAAATTTATAGTTTTTTAATTTCTATCATCATATTATGCTTACCGTTTCAACTAAAATTCACTTTTCACAATACAAATTTGTTAAATAGAAATGCTAAATGTAAGCATTTGAATATTAAAAATGGATTCAAAATTTTGTACCTTTAATGTTTACTATAAAATTCACGCTTATTATAAGGAAATGAAACACCAATGCCAACTAGTCGAATACGCAATATATTTGCCTTAAAAAAATCGAACATCAAATTATTATTTGGATATTATAAACTAATTTGATATTTTAAATGATTGCCAATATCCAAATAAATAAATAAATAATTAAAGGAAAATGATTTACATTAGAAATTCTTTTCTCAGAATCCTTTATTGTTGAATGGAACATTATAAATATTATTAAATTTATAAAGAAAGTCCATCCCAATCGTGTGGTAATTATATTTAAATTTGAATATTTAAATAGCTCAAATTATATCTGTATTTTTAGTAACAGTACTGCTATAAATCAATTCAGGAATATATTGTACACCTATCCTTAAAATTATATTTAATCCCCACATCAAACTTCCTATCTTCCAGGCCCCGTGGACAAGTATCGAGTGCGCAAGAAGTTTCCCCTGCCGCCGACGATCTGGGATGGCGAGCAGAAGACGCACTGCTTCAAGGAGCGCACGCGGAGCCTACTGCGCGAATGGTACCTTCAGGATCCGTATCCGAATCCCACCAAGAAGCGGGAGCTGGCCAAGGCCACCGGCCTGAATCCCACGCAAGTGGGCAACTGGTTCAAGAACCGACGCCAGCGGGATCGGGCCGCCGCGGCCAAGAATCGGTGAGTGTTTGTGGGCCAACTTAATTAGCCATTAGAGTTAGACGACGCCGGCTAGAAGCGACAGCGAAGGAGCCGAGCTGAGGGAAACCCGATCCGGACTGGGTAAATCGATACCCCTGCCCAGATACATTCTGTGGGCCAAGTGGGAGTGGGGGGAGGCCAGGTCAGACCAGGAGGTGGAGCATGGAGCGCGGAGTGGGGATCGCACAGGAGCGTTTCCATTTCATTGATCCGTGCCGATCTGCGGCAGCGGTGGCGGCGGCACCCAGTGAAGCGTTCTCGATTTCTGCTGTTTGTTGCGGTCTCCGCTTTTTGGCCACATTAAACTGACCGCCGACGATGAGGGGTTTGGTATGGTATGGGTTTGGGCCAGGTCCAGAGACAGCTCGGGATGCGATGAAGGAGACAAAGTACGGCGATGATGATGATGATGGCGATGACGATGACGATGATGACAGTGTAAACGCAGCTCATGCTTCAGCTGGAAAGGTGCAACCCGCTTGCAAAATATGGCCAGAAGAAGTTAAAACTCGACCAATTCGCGCGAAGTTGAAATGAAGAAGATCCCGCTCGAAGTGAAAGAAGGCAAGTTAAGTGGAATGACACTGCAAGAAATCCTCAGTCGGAGCGCAGTGGAATCGTAGTCCACTCAAGTGTTTTGGCTGCTCCTGCAGATGCGCAAATATTTCAAGTTCTACCTGCTCACAAAAAGAGCAAGAGGGAAAAGGAAAAGTATAAGAAATCGAGACAACATTTGGCATTCCTTGGAAACCCAGAGAAGAGATCCATCCCATCCAGCGATCCGGCGATCCCCGTGTTTATTAAGTTAGGAGCCGCATCGGCAGTGGCAGTGGCAGCGGCCTCGTCTCAAATTGAATGAATCTGCACAAAGCGCCAAGCGTAGCCAAAAAATAAGAAGTTTACTAAGTAAAAAAAAAGGTAAAAAATAAAGAAAAGTACGCATCAAAAATACACATGGAAAATAAAAACCAGATGCGAGCGGGTCATTAGTTAAAATGATGGCGATTATTTCGCTTGTAAAGCAGCAGCAGCAGCCACGGATACGCCGCCATTACAACTCCATCCGCACTCGATCCGCGGATCCCAGGCCCCAGTCCCCAGTCCGAGATCCGATCCCCGATCCCTGCCTGAATTCGAGTTTTTCGAGGTTTCGTGTAGTCATCGTGTTATTAAGCGGCGGCGGCGGCGGCAAAAGCCCCCAGAGATGAGACAAAAAGGGGCACTGGAGCCACAAATATGTATGCTCGGTGTCCATATAAAAAATATGAAATTAAAAGCCGTTCATATGCGACGGCCAGACAACTTCGACAGCGCCAGGCGGCATTCAGTGGCAAAGGGAAGGGTACTCTGGGAAGGGGAACCATTCTAACCGGGAACCAAACCAGACCCAAGTCAGCAGGCGCTGACTGTTCAAGCATTGTGCGCTGAAAAATTGTTAACATTTTTGCTACTGCACTTGTGCGAACGGGGAACGACAGGCGAAGTCAGTCAGAGAACGGAGGAAGGTTAAGTTTTTACAACGAAGCTTGGAGTACCCTTACTTTGGAACGGTTTTAGGTTTGGAATATCATCGCTCTTAAAGATGTTGATGCATTTCATCTCTATAGGGAATGTTGTGACTGGATAGATAGAAGCCATAATAGATCCTTTCAAACTTAACCCATGAAGGAAGGTTAAGTTTTCACAAAGAAGCTTGAATTACCCTCATTTTGGAGGGGTTTTGAGATTTGGACAGAATATTTTTTTAAGGAGACTGAATAGAAAAGTCTACTACCTATTATATATATTATATATTACAGTTAATGACAACTGGTAGAAAACGAAAAAGGAACTATAAATAGACCTCATCAACGACTATCTTCTTACCAAAAAGTGATATCTAAAGAAAGCAATCTCTTTACTCGATTATTCTCAAATAATATAGGTTATTTCTTTAATCAAAATCAAACCTAAGCCTCTTTGAAAATATGTACATATATGTACCTACTCTCCTCACATAAGCCCAGTCTCCTTACATTATCACAACACCCTCTGACATAGGGTATACCGAGGCAGCTGAAGCTGGAGCAACAAGATCGTGAAGCCAGAAGGAGCCACGATGTCAAACGGTTGTTGTTGTTCCCAGCCAAGATGGTAAATCAATCAAATACACAGCTCCAATCTGCAGCCACAGCCACAGCCACATCCACATCCACTCCATTAGAAAGGCTCTGGGGAGAAAGGCAGCGGCAGCGCATTTCCCGCTCCCGAATTGAGTAATTAAGACATCGGAGATTGATCGACTCAACTCGACTTCAGTCGTTACGGCGGAAACTCGGTGCGCTGAAGACTTGTCATGCTCTGATGCCTTCAGCCGCCAAGTGGCCATTGCAAATAGAGTATGGAGTATGGAGTATGGAGTATGGAGTGCACAGGGAGCTAGCTAGCAAGATATTCAAAATCAAGATTGCCGCACATTACACAGGAATTCTGGGCAAGCACATGAAAGAAACGGGTTACTAAAGCTCCCCTAGTCATCACCATTTGTCCAATTCAGAGGAACCTCTTGAGGCGAAGCAGATGGGAATGTAATTAATCCAACATTAAATAGGATATTGATTCTATAATCGGGCTGGTTAGCTACTGAAATCGTCTAAGAAAGCAGTGAAAATTATTTACTGGTTATTAGATTTTATTATTCAAAATCATATGAATCACCCACCAAAACACAAATCATTAGAGAAAACAAAACGGTTGCCAAGAAGCTTCTATTGTGCAAATTCATTAAGGCAAAGCCCCGGCTTGAGACTTGATTTTGATCAATTACAATTGCCACTCGACGATGCACGACAGCGATACGAAGCTCTTGGCCAAACCGAGAGCCACTGAATCCATTGAATCCACTGATTCCACTGAATCCGCCTCGCGCCGATGCTTTTATTGCGTGAATTACCCGACAAGCGAAATGCGTGGCTCGTGGACAGCCACTGGAGATGGAGATGGGCTGCGATGGAGATGGAGATGGCGATGAGATTCGCCCACATCCCTGCATCCAACTCGAGCTGAGGCGATGACCAAATTAGGGGCACAGTGGGCGTCCAAGCGAGAACACGAAATGTGCCAGCAGAAATCAAATCAACCAGCATTTCGGTAGTGAGAATGGGAATCGAAATCGGAGGTTGGAGTAAAGTGTAATAAAGCTGAGCACCCAGCAAATATGTTGTAAATGTCAATTATCAATCAAAATAACAAACACGCACTTGCGGTCGGGCATATAAAGATACAAAGATACAACGGGAAGAAGAAGCTCGAACTGAATCTGAAGAGGTTTTGCTCATCGATTTCCCAGCCTCTCTCGAATTCTAATGAAGAAAAAAGGAAGGAGCAGAAGCAGATATTCCCAGCCCCAACTCCGACTCCATTTCGATTCCCATCCCCCCCATCGATATCCGAGGCGGAGGGCCCACTTGTCAGAGCGCTCGGACAGGGCACTCGAGCCCCATAAGTACCCATACCCATGCCCAGGTCCAGCTCCGCGGCCATATCCAAGTCCATGCCGGGGATGCGATCCGAGGGAGCTGAGTCCGGACCACTCGACGCTGTTTGCACAACACCAACTACCGTTTTCGGTGGCTTGTGAGAAAAATATACAATCAGCTCGATAATGGGAGCGGGAGATGGAGTTGGGATCTGTACACTGGAAAGAAAACAATATAATATAGAAAATATGTGTAGGAAATAATCTCAACAGAAGCTTAAAGATGAGTTAAGAGCTGTCACTAGATTTCTATTAATTCTATAATAAAATAACCTTTTTGAGGGATAAATAAGGCCTTAACTCCGCAAGTAGATGTCTCTAGATCTTATATACTCTACAAACTGAAAAGTCAAAGAGTTTAATAAATATATTTACGAAATTTTAGGTTTTCTCTTTAATATAAGTATATAAAGAAGTTCCTCTGTGTCTTTATTTGTCATTTACTGAAACAACGACTTTCTGAAATATTTTCAAAAAAAATATAGGATAAACAGAACCAAAGAATGAATAATAATATCTCAAAGTGCCAAAGAAGGATTATAAAACTCTAGATACAAATATCTGCTTGTGTAAAATAAAATCTCATTTTAAGGAACTCTTAACCAAAATCATAAATATTTCTTACCGTGCATCCGCTAGCTACAGTCCAAGAATGAACTGAATGGCTGAGCAGCCTCGGTGTCGGACACTTCAATGCCGCGTAGAAAGTGTATTAAAGAAATTAATAAGAAGTCAGGTTCGAGTCATCGCCATCGGCAGGCGGATGACTCTCCATCGATGGTTGGCCGACTGAGGAGGCTGAGCAGGCAGGCAGCAACACCGGATGTTGCCTTTTGTTCAATTGACAAGTGATAGAGGCTCGACGCGACTCGACGCGACTCGAAATAAAAGCGAACAACACTCCGCCCCAAGGGTTGTAAATATTCAAATGCGAGCAAATTTAAATCCCGTTTGTCAACAGATCTCTCCGGCTGGAAAAGGGAATAAATATAAAATAAATGTTGATTGCATTTAGGGCACTGAAAACATAAGCGAAGGTCTGAGTTGAAGGCCCCTCGGGAGAGCGTAGGACTGCTCCTTTAAGGGCTCTTGCCTGTCCAAATATTTACACAATTTACGGCATTCAATTCGAATTGACACAATTTACTTGAAAATACGAGTGCGATGCAATTTTCCGCCTGATTTTGTCGCGCTATTGACATGGCATTAGCCGGCAGGTTCATTGATTTTCCCGCAGCAACTAGCATAGATTTCTAGCTCGCTTTTTGGCCTTTAAGCCATATTTAAAGCAAGCATCTTTTGTTGGCCTAGCGCAGAGATCGTGTTACCATTCCGGCATTCTTTGCAGCCTGAATGGGTTTCAGTTCGCTTTCGATTCGAGTCGGAATCTCCGTCTTCTGACATGAGCCGATTAAGGAACATTTCAATGCATCTCGGGTTTCCCATCCAGACCCTTCTGGCTGGCCATGTCCAGGCGGGTAATTACATACGTGTCACTTCGGTTAGGTTAGGTGCCACGGGGTATCCGATTTCAGTAAACCCTTTGCCCTTGTCCTTGTCCCTGTTCGGATCGCGGCTAAATCCCAGCTCCCATCTACCAGCTCGCTGCCAAGTCAATTGTGTGGAAAATGTATATCGTATTCGTGCATCCAAGTTTTCGGTTTCTGGGCTCAAGCCGAGCGTGCCAAGTCCCCAGTTCGTAGCTCCAGTCGAGCGTAAAAATGGCCTTGAGTCGCCCGTGCCAAAAATCTGGCTACCAGAAGCTAAAGCAAGGATATCCACGCAGCATTCTGCGTCCGAAATGGTTTAAAGTTTCTTCTGTGTGACCCACCACAGATTAGCTTAGATGGTTCTTATTACCAATATTTGGAAAATCAAATAACAAAGTTCTTTTGGAATACCTTTTCTGGGGAGTATCATTATACTCTTCTTTAAAAAATGTTTTCAAGTCTAGAAATCTTTAGAATTTAAAATTCCACTTTATCTGCAAATTTTTTACATCATCTAATTACCCAAACTATACAGATTAAAAAAAAAAACCTTCTAATAGATATAGTTTCTTACCAAAAGCTATTGCCAGGACTCTCAGCTTGAGATTATATTCCCGTGAGATAAAGTTTCATCTCATCGACCCACCGCAAGCATACGGCCTCTCACTTTCCCATAGTTAGATTCCAATTACCTTAATTCTAATAGCCAAAAAAAAAAACCTTTCTAATCGGAAGGGCCTCTGAAATTCAGGAGTATCCCAGCAGCGGGCAGTCTGAGGTCTTCACACTCCGATCTCCGCTCTCCAATCTCCCAGCTATAACAATTCATCAGGCCGTGAGTGATCCATCAAGTTGGCACATTAGGCGGCTAAACGATTTAATGTTTCTTTGGCAACCGAAAGACAAAGGGCACAGGGACTGGGCCCAGCAAGGTAGCCGCAGATACATTTCGCAGCTCCAACTCCAGCGGTGTCTCTGCTCCCGCTTCCACTGGCCATGATGTGGCACCATTAATCACACAACACGAGCCGCTGCAGGATCCCGGCGGCTGCCAGGAGGGGAACAAATTGCAGCAAGTTGAGCGAATCCTAACCAATAATTATGACATTGCAGGAGTCGTGGCGTGATGGCAAATGATGATGTATATGAGAATGCTCCTCCTCCGCCCGGCCATATCTGTGTCTATATCTCTTTCCCGCTGCCGGTCTTCAATCTGTGGCGGCTAATCAAGTCATCTTCTGGTCAGATGGCGATGCTGCGCCTTTTGTTTTGGCCCCCAGACGATTTATCTTAAGCATGTGTGAAAGTTGTGTCAGATTTATGAGCCTCTGTTGCCTCCCCCCAGTTGCCTTGGGTTCAGCCGAAAGGAGCTCCTGCGGGGCAGCGACAAATGGGCCGCCTTAATGGGCGTTTAGCCGCGGTCACTGCAACTGTCCAGCCTCGCCTAATTAACGATGCCGATGCCGATGTCGATTTCGTTGGTTTGATGTCTTAATTTCTTTATATTGCAAGGCGGAAAATTGGTGTGAAGCTGCGAAGTGAATGTCGGTGGGAAAAGTGTCGATTCTATATCTAATTTCATCAGCAATTCGATCAGTTATGGCTTGTCAAAGGCTTGAAAAATTCATTGCAAGCCGCGAAGAAATGGGCTTTAAATCGTTCATTAGTTTATTTAATTTTCAAATGATAAATATGATTATCAATCAGGCATTGCATTAAATGGACTAAGAATTGAAACGAATGTGAGGTAATTTCTAAATCAAAACAAAAAGGAATTTATTACAATATGCTCTAAGATTCTCAGGAATATGATTAGACATAGAAGTTTTCAAGTTCAAATTCCATTTTGTCTAAATTTAGTTTGTATATATTTAATAAATAGTTAAATATAACTATAAAAAAATAGTAAGAAAGTGATATTTTAGGATTTAGGCAATGCCTCGTAGAAGTGAAATTTCAAACTTTTCCTACAGGAAACATATATAATATTAGGTACTATTTACAAAAATGTATAAATAATATTTATTAGTAATATTTTATAATAATATTTATAAGCATTATTGATCTATATTATTTTTTATCTAATGAAAACCAAAACCCTTTCCCTCTTCCAGCATTCAACACAACCAGAACCAGGGACTCGGCTGTCGTAGCCGGCGGGCGGATGGCGCCGCCTCGCCCACGCCCTCGGACAGCTCCGACTCAGACATCTCGCTGGGCACTCATTCGCCGGTGCCCAGCAGCCTGCAGCTTCAGCACAGTCCGGGCAGCACCTCCAATGGAGCCAACGATCGCGAGGAGAGCCTCAGCGTGGACGATGACAAGCCGCGCGACCTGAGCGGCTCCCTGCCGCTGCCTCTTTCTCTGCCCCTGCCGCTGGCCTCGCCCACAAGCACGCCACCCCAACTGCCGGTGGGTGGTGGCTATGCAGGAGCTGGAGCAGGATCTGGTCCGGGAGGACCTCTGTCTGCGGCCGGCTGCCTGCCGCCCTTCAAGCTGGACGCCGCGACCAGCCTGTTCAGTGCCGGCTGTTACCTGCAGAGCTTCAGTAACCTGAAGGAGATGTCCCAGCAGTTCCCCATCCAGCCGATCGTCCTGCGCCCACACCCACAGCTGCCGCAGCCCCTGGCCCTGAACGGGGCCTCCGGCGGGCCACTGCATCATCCCGCCTACGCGGCCGCCTACAGTGTGGAGTGTGTGCCCGGCCACGGACCTCATCCGACGCATCCGCAGCCGCCCAAGCTGAGGATCAACTCACCGGAGAAGCTCAACTCCACGGCGGTGGCCACGGCTGCCTCGGGTGGAGCAGGGGGAGGGCCTAACCATCACCATGAGGCCACCACTACCACCACCACGGGCTATCACCACAGCGGGCAGCTGCTGCTGCACCGACCCTTCTCCACGTCGCCGGAGCTGAAGCACAGTGCCCCCGAGATCACATGATATCAGCGGGTCTGAGGAGGAGATGGACTCCTCCGATCACCCCAATCCTAACTCCATAAGAACCCACCACCACCCCGAAGCACTAAGGCCCAGCTATTCAGATTGTTTCAATTGTATTTCTAAGTTAGCCGTAGTTAAGCGCGCATCCCCGCGGCGGAGTTCGAGCAATATTCGATCCTGGCCACCGGACTCGTTTCCTATATCACGACCCCGATATTACCTATACCTATACCTATACCTATACCGTTATCCAGCAGCAGCAAAACGCAAGCGTCGCACACGCACACGCACTCTTCAAAGATAGCAATTTAAGCCGGATGGAAAGTGGGATTCCCCGATGACGACTTTTGGGATCCCTAAAACTGAACTTGAATTCGAAACGTTTTCATTCTAATTTTGTGTGTGTGTACGTATTTGTAAATAGAGTTTAAGTATGCAAATCATAGAGCTTACGTATACATTTAGATTGCAATAAAAGAAAAACAGCCGAATGAACAGTTAAGAATTTGAATCATTATATAAAGTTGTGTTGTTTGTTTTTTGGGAAGGAATAATGGAAAGGAATTGGAGAGAATTTTAATTGTTTATAGAGTTTTTTAGCTATGGAAAAGGTCATAATTTACTTAGAAAAAGAGCAAGTGGAAGTGGGGGAATATTCTATAAAAGTAGCCAAAGATTCATTTGGTTTATTGGAGTTGCCTTGAGATATTGTATCTATATCTTGTTCTCCGCTGGGAAATTAAGAGGGGTTTAAGCTATGAAGTGAAAGATTAATTCATTAAAAACTATTTAAAAGGAAGTTAATTAGAAATTATATTCATAAAACTACTCTTTAATGGGAGAATCTATAAAAGTTATAGAAAAACCTAAGACTGTAAAGTACATCCTCTTTTCTTAAACATTTATTAGGAAGCAAAATAATGTATAATCTTAGATTAATAATTTTTCTAACTATAAAACCTTAATTTCTTAAAATGTAAATAACATTTCCCAAAATCACTTTCAGCAATCTCCTAGTAACAATTATAGTTTGTAACAAAATACCGGATTTCTTTCAACATTTCCTGCAGATATCTTCCTTTGTTGGCTATCATGTGCAGCTTTCCCTTGGGCAAATACAGACGACTAAGTAAATAGTCTGGGAATATGGCAACAGGATAGGGGAAATTTCCTTTCTCCTCGCCGATATATACGTATATTCCCAACTATAAGTATTCATCTGCTGCCACTGCTGTTATTCTTCCTCGATCGCTGTTGATATTTTGAAATAAAATATCAATTTCTGTGTAAACATCAACAAGAGAGTCGGAATCACCCAACGGAGTCACCCAACCAAGTCAAGTCCAAAGGGAAAGAACAACATCCACGTTGTGCGGTGGCTACCTCTCACACGCTCTCCGCCCATACTCTAAGCAGAACCAGAGATCCGAGAGCCCAGATCGGAGATCCGAGCTGATGGCGTCGGCGGATGGCGCCAACGATGACATGTCCGGCCTTGCCATGTCCTACTTGAGTGGTTTACTTAGCTGCCTTATGAAAATATCCAATGCTGTGGGCAAACACACGACTGCATCCACAGCCACCAAAACCGAAACCACAACCTCTCACCAAAAAAAAAAAAAAAGTCGGGAGATGAAAAACTGACGCGTCACTGTCACTCACACAAATGCACCACATCATCGTCATTATGGGCTCTAAAGTCTCCGATGGGCCCTGGGAACAGACTGCGTTTATATATATATATATAACCATATATCGAGTATAGAATCATTCCAGCTACACATTGAATAAAACAGTAGCGCAAATTGATTAAATAGACAGGAATTGGGGGAAAAGTGTGGTAAGTAGAACCCTTAAGGATTAAGTTATAGGAATTCGGTTTATTTTATAACCAGGCTAGGGATATTTTAATCTTTTTTGTACGCATATTTATACAAGGAATTATCTGGAATCTGATTCTATAACAATATATCCTAGAGCAAGATCTTAAGATCTTAAGATCTTGATCTTATAAACTAAAGAAGTAAATTCCTTAGAAAAAGGATTATTCTCAAATGAAATACCCTGTTGTCATTTAAGAACAATCCCTGAAGAATGTACAATACTTATTTAGGTAATAATTAATAAATTAAAATCATGAAATATTATACAATTTTATATAATTTATTTTCAATTAAAATGGTCGATATTCTTTGTTCAAAATATTGATTTTTGACACTTGTTTTGGGCATCGATAAGTTGTATACTGTAATTGCTTATTTGTTTAAATAATGATGCTAATTTTACGCAAGTTTGGAGAGATCATTTGCAAAATATGGTACAATAATATCCTAAAGCTATATACATAAAGATCGTTAAGGCGAAGCATATATATAATAAATATTTTAATAGCCTTAAAATTTGTTCCAAACTTCAAAGACCTTTATAGAGCGTATTCAGATATATTTACAATTTAGTCTCCTATTAAGTTCTTTCTTTTAATTCAAATAGTATTTCTCCCAGTGCACTTGCGATCTAATCTGGTGCCAGCTAGCGCCACAGACTCACTTGCCCGGATTGATGGGCCAAACGTGGATGGATGACGGACTGACTAGTTGGATAAGTGCTTCCTTTTTCCAACAAATTTTCGGCTCAAATTACAAGGTGAGACTGGGGGGATGGGTGGACGACGACGACGAAGACGAGCGAAGTGGAGGCCATGAGCATGTGCAAGTTGTCAGGTTGGCCGACAGTCAGCGAAAGAAACACTTGAAAGCGCAATTATCAGTAGCTGGGCACCGGGCGCATTAAGTATACGCCGCATTGTCAGTTAATTTTCACTGCAAGCATTTTCGGCCATTTCATGTTTTATTTTAGAGCCCTGCGTCGCCTGGCGTCGCCTCATCACCGTCATCATTATGCATGATGTGACACTTTTGACCCTGTTTCCCTGCAACCCTCCAATTTTCGGCGTCGTCGTCGTCTGGGAGTTGTTATTTGGACTCGGATCCGGATTGGGCAGAGGTGGTGTTTGGTATTCGTCATTCGGTAGTGGAATCAATAGTCGATAGACGAGCGCCATATGTCTCCAATTAGCCGGTGCGACCAAGTAATTGATTTTCCACTTGGCAGCCGGGGGGTAAGGCGTCACTCTCGAGGGCCATTCACCAATTACAGGAGCACGAAAAAAGGCGCCAGAATGCCAGAATGCCATTATGCCAGAATGCATCATAGCGCCCAACAGGGTGTGATATTGACTGACTGACTGGCTGGCTGATTGAGTGTCGCCCAATTGCTCCTGTTGTTGTTTCATCAAATTAATGCTCTGTCGCCAAATTTCTACCGTTTCGAGGGTTGCCTGCTCTCGTAATTATCCACGCCAAGCTCTCCTCGGACTTTGCCGGAACGGTGTTGTGGCTGCATTTACATATTTTACGAGACGACTCAATTAGGTTAACCACAAAATAAAAAGGCTCGGTGCAAAGGTTTACATATTTCAAATTGAATTTATGCACCCTCCAGTCAAATGTTCCTCCTTTTTTTGTCAATTTGTTCAGAGTTCCCTTCCTCATCATCGTCTCTCGTCTCGCCGCCCGGCAAATTGCCATTCAACAACTCCCCCGAACAAAGAACACGCACAGTGGAATGCCAAGTCATTGTGGGTACCGAAAATATTTAGACATTTTTTGCGTTTTAGTAAGAAATTCACTTGAGAAAGGAGGTTATTAGTTGGCGTGGGTTGAGGTTGGTTTAATGAGTAATAAATACAAACAATTTGTATATACTTTTAAATGGGATTATTTATTTACTATTCACTCTTAACATATTTATTTTGTATGAAATGTTTGCCAAGTCGACCAGCTAAGACTGACTTGATTTTATATATATTTTCTGTCTAATTAAAATTAAGAAAATGAAGAAAATGAAGCAGGAAACTCATAAGAAAAGTGTGGACTAGAGTCTCCAAAATTCAGACTTGGGAATTTTAAGGACACTTATTGCTAAAGGTTTGGTAAGGCTTAATGTTGGTGGATAAACATGGGCATTGTACTCCCCTTTTAGGTGATTGCTCTTTTGGAAACCTAAGATTTAAATTTAAATTTATTAAATATTGATAAGCTAAACTAATTTGTAGTTAACAAATATTTATACACCTATCTGTAAAATAAAGTTCTCTTTAACGGCAGCTCCTTTTAATAGTATCTATCGGTTATCAATATTAATATATTCCCAAATTTCTAATTAAAATAATTATAGTAATCAGTTTCCTACAATTTTTTAAGTTTTAAACTAAGCCTCCTTCAATTTCTTGCTCCACTGTAGCTAAAGCTTATTGACAAAGGGACAACAAACTCATACAGACAGCGAGCGTTTACCACAATATAAAACATTTAACGTGCACATCTTTAAATCTTTTGACTGACATTTGCTCACTTTTTCAACGAGGAGGGGGTTGATGAACAGCAACGGCGGCTGGCGAGTGGGAGGGATCAGGGAACTGGGATCAGGGAACTGGGAACTGGGAGTCGGGGACAAACGAACCCCATCATTAAGTGCGTAAATGTACTGTAAATAGACAAACGCGCTTTGAATAAAATTCTGGCAAAAGAGTTGCATTGTTGTCGGCCTTTCGTGTGGGTGGAGATGCTATAAAATGGGTGGTGCGATGGTTGGGCGGCGGATGAGCAATGCAAATTCCCTGAACAAACAACAGGCCCAAAACCGAGAAAAGCCCATCTGTGCCCATCTGCTCAGACAATTGCGAACAGTCAACAAGGCGAATCAATAAATTCAACTTTATTATGATAATTTGTCAGAGGAAGAAGTACACAAGCAGAAAAACTTACTAAACTTGACTTCATTTTTTGAATAATGTATTACATTTGGAGTATTATCTAGAGAATATAATTATGTAGAAAATTCGATCAGCAATGTTTTTATAGTTTGTTATTTTTTTAAGATTTATTCATCTTAACTTTATTAATGAAAATGTGCTTTAGGATACAGAGAAGTATCTTTATAATTTTATAATATTAATTTATATTATATTCCTTTAAAAATTATAAATAATCAACAATATAAACGTACATTTTAACCACATTTTATTATATACATAGGGGTTAACAGGAACATAAAAATAATTTATTCCTGAAACTTGTTTACAAAAATAAACCTTAATCTTTCCAGTTTTTTTTTCTTTTCTTATTTAAAGAATATTATTCTATGTTAACTTTTACAATTACAATTATATTTAATTTAACAAATAGTGTCACGGTGTTCAGTGTACCTGTTAGATGTTAAAGAGAATCGGTTTGGTGGTTGTGCCTAAAGTTTGTCAAAATATTTGCAGCATTAAATGAGCAAAGCAAACACTTCACACATGCTCAGACCTTAACCCTTTTCACTGGTGATGATGGGTGCTCTCCGCTATCTTCCAGACTCCCATACCTTCTCCACCACCCAGACCGTGGGCGTGGCTGTGGGGCATTTGAGGACGAGGACAACGAGCAGAACAAGCTGAACGAGGACTCTTCACGGCTTCATTAACGAAATCCACTGGCTTCGGTTGCGGAATAACCCGACACTCGTACTAATTGTCATCCTGGCATCCAAATGAAAGATGAGTCGCTGTCTCCGTCGCTTTCCCTTTTGTGTCTCTAATGAGATTTGTCCCGAACCATCGATATATACCTTTACATGCCCTTATATACCTCGATGTCTCGCTGGAAAGGGGGGCATCGGATTCGGATTCGGAATGGGAATCAGAATCGTGTTCGGGCGAAAGGTGCACATTGGACGACAAAAGGAGGCGTCGATGCGTAATTCATAAGAGCATTGAGAAGGCATCAGCCGGACGGAGTGCCCGGGTCTCTATCGAGATGATGTCTTCATCCTGGCCAGATGGGCGTGCCCATATTGTGGTCGTGTCTCGGTGCTAAAGAGCCTCGCCTCCACTGCGGTCTGGAGATCCCTTGCCCCTGTACCTCGGCCTCGGATTCGGATTCGGATTAACAAAAGCACTCAGCCAACTGATTCTGATTCTGAAAACATTTCCGCTGGCATTGTTATTGTTGTCCTAGCCCACAGACCGCATGGATTTAGAGATTTTGGAAACGGATTAGAGAATCAGGGAATCAGAGGAGCGGGAATGCATTAACCGTTCTGCTCTGCTCTCCTCTGCTCATAATATTCATGAGCCTGGGTAGATTTTCCGGGCGATTACTGAGACTCTGTGTAAACGGTTTTCGCCCCGATAGCATCGCCTAAATGATGGCTGCAAAATGTGTTCCATCTTAGGTTGCATCTCTCCTAGTTTTCCGAAAGCGATGACTTGGTTTTAAAGATATAAGATCATATTCCGTTAGGGGCTTAAACTAGTAATTTTTAATGGGAAATATGTTAAGTGATGGCTTAGACTTTAAAGAGTATTCAGAGTTAAGAGGGAGACAATAATATTTTTTATTACAGTATAAAAATGTAGTACAAATACCTGCATTTATATAATTTATTTAAATAAATGGATGGAATCTTTTTAAAATTTCATTACTGAGATAATATCAAACAAACTGTTTTTATTATTATTTTAGTTATGTGTTTTTAAGATATTTACCATTAATATTTGTAACAACCTGAAGAAGGCATCACTTTTACGTTTTATAAATAAAAATCAAAATTACAAATGAAATATTTCGTACTATATCTTATAAGTAGAACCTCTTCCACAGCCTCAGAAATAATCAATTTACTAAAACCTAATTTCACCATTTCCTGCCACATTCTTACTTCCCAGCCATCGTAAGACCCTCAATAGATGCTTTTGCAATTGTGAAACTTAATTCGAAGTGCATTAACTTAATCGGCCAATGGCCGCCTTCATTTGAGCTAATTAAACTAAATTGCTATTCCAATTTTCCACTTGCATTCAAAGACTCGCCCCTGGGACCATCATCAACTCATCCGGAGACGGTTGGAAAATTGAAAATTGGGGCTGCGGCTGGCCAAGTGAGCTTTTCCATTGAAATCATCTCGCTCTGCTCGCACAATGCATTGTGCGGAGATTGAAAAATCGTATTGAATTACTGAAACAAAAGTGAAATAGGGAAACTAGACACACAAGAAAACACAAGTAACAGGACCGGGGCTGGATGGTTAGGAAAATTGAAGTTAAATCAAAATCCATAATGTTGCGGGGCCATGCCATTGTCTTCGCCAGCGAATCCCGATTGAATTATGAATTAATAAAGATGTTTTGCCCGCAGGCCAGATTTGGGTTACGCCGCCGCTTGGGCCAAAAGACAAAAAGGGCAGGTCAGCCCAAGTCCAACCCCTATGGAAAAGTGAGTTTTTGGCTTTTTGGATTTTCGGATTTTGGCAAAACACGCACACGAACTTCCAGCAAAAACAACAACGAGAACAGTTCCCGGATATGTGTGTGTGTTTTCGGTGTGTGTAACTTGAGGATGCACTTTTTGCCGCCGCCCCTTCGCTTATTGAAAGATAATTGGGTTCGGGGCGATGAGCAGGGCCGGATCTGAGCAACCAGACAAGCGTAAAGTTCACCCAAACTCGCAATTCAATTGAGATTCAAATTCACTTACCCCAACCCCAAACCCAACACGGAGTCGGAATCGACTTCTAATATTTCAGCTGCCCGAACTGACACATCACCACCATCGTCATCGTCGTTGTAACGCCCTCATCCAATACCAATCCCGAACCCAAACCCAATCCCGATCCCTCCCCGCGCTTTTTGACGTGTAAATGTTATCTCTTTTACAAATTAAGCCCCAGAACACTTTCCTCCTCTCCATGGATTCACGGCCTTGTGGCGGATTTTCATCTATGGGCTCTCACCCTCACCACCCTCGCCAACAAAAAATGCCCAACAATTAAATGTAATTTGAACTTACTGACATCAGCGTGTGTGTTGTGTGTGTTGAGATCGCCCAGAGGGGGATAGATAATATTTGATAATTATTTCGTACAGATTGAAGCTTTAAATTGGTGGATAAATAAGATAATTGCTCGGAGCTATGATTCGAATTGTAAATAATATTTCGATTAATACTTTTTTTAATTAAAAGCTGCATACAGTAGATAATTATTTTTATACCCTTGCAGGGTATTATAATTTCAGTCAGAAGTTTGCAACGCAGTG
>JAEIIJ010000790.1:0-19705 GCA_018904815.1 Drosophila ogumai
TTATATACATACCAAATTTACAGGTTTACAAAAAACCAGGACTGAGTTTCATTACTTTTAATCTTTTTTAAAATATATTTATTTTGGATTTAGTGTTTCCAAATTTAATACTAATATTGGGTAATATCAAACCCAAGTTTATTTTAAGATTTTTCTCTGTCTGATCACTCACATAATAGTGCTGGCAATAAACCGCGTGTTACACGCCGTCGACGTTGAAATGAGCCAAACTTTCCCAAAGAAGCGTTTAACAATTCGCAATTAAATTTAATATTTTTAACGATCGAAAAGTAAATACTCTTACATACAGCATGCGTAGGGGCTAAAGGTGATGATGCTATTTACATTGCCAAGGAGCAGACCAGCAGCTCCTAGTGGTAGCAGTGCCAGGCAGCTACCCGCTGGCCTGGCGGGGATTCCCGGATGAGTCTCATCTGCTCGGAGCCAGTGTCGCCCGCCTGATTGCCACCCACTATAACAGTGCCCAGGACAATCTTTTTGCCCATCTTCTTGGTGGCCAGCGTGATCCGAACAACTATATCCTCCAGCTGGTCAAGTCTCTGGAGCGGAATGTCTATTGTACCCTCGCCGGAGCCATCGTCCCACTTGGTAGAGAGCGAAGGAAAGAAGATGGGCGACTTCCAGGCATCAATGTAAATGCCATGCTCGAAGGCGGTGGTCTTCACATACACCCCAGAGCTGGCTGTGGCCTCCAGTTCGTCCTTGACCTTGTTGGAGCACCGCATCCGCGTGGTGGTCAGCCTGAGCAGGTATCTGCCGGCATCGGAGTTGCTCACATTGCTCATTCCCATCTTTCGCTTCACCTCGGCGGTCATCCGTTGCCAATTATTCACCGAGGCAGTTGAGCTTGGAGTTAGACTTGGCTGAGTGGTTGGACTTGTGGGCGTTGGAGGTGGCGTTGAGGGGTCCCCAACGGCAGACTCACATTCCTGGAGATCACGCACCTCAAGGGCCAGCTCTACCACACCCTTGGCCGAGTTTGTAAGCTGAAATTAAAGGAAATATATTACAAATAATTAATATAATTGTTCTCACAAACATATATAGATTTTTGGTTATCTACAAATTAATTCTTAATAAGAACAATTCATGTTTGTCAATGCTTTAAGACTTAAGAATAAGTCAATTTCTTTAGAATTTTGTCTTTAATTAAACTTTTTTAATTGACATATTCTTTTTAAAACATTCCCTAGTAAAAAAAAAACCAAAATGTTTTCCTATTTATCTACTATTTATTGCAGATTTTCCCCTACTCCTTTATAAAATAATGAGGAATATGTTTTCTTATCAATATCTGGATTTCGTAAAAGGTTCTGAGACATCTAAATGCTCGATATGCTGGCCATTTTGGCTTAAAAACCTATATTTTCATCGGCTATGTCAACAAAATGAAATCGCATCGACTGATAAGATAATTGACCTAAACTGGAGTGAACCAATATAACACCGCCACCCTTTATATGGCGGGGAAAAGAATGCGCTTGGCTTTCAATTTATTATTTCCCCTAAAAATATTGACTCACTTGCACATTAATTTTTTTCAGTTTGGTTGCAATTAAAAAAATTTGCTTTCATTTAAGCATTTTGTCGAGCTGAGTGGTGTTGTGTTTTCCCGCCCCAACCGGGAAGCTTTCACTTTGCACAATTAAAAGCGCACATCTCCATTACCATTTAAAAAGCCATGTCGCGTGTGTTTTGTAACACCGGGTTCGGGTTCGGGTGAACTTGTTTAGCAATAGTCTGGGTCAGGTACGAGGTACCAGTACACGGGTTTTCCTACTCACATTGTTGTTGCTCGGCGATGACTTGGCCACCGTTGTGGTGATATCTTTAATGGGCAGCCACAGCTCCTCCGTCGAATAACACCCCGTTCGGCTATTGCGCTCGAAGAGCTTGGGTTCCAGGTAGCAGGTGACGGAACCTTGGGGGGAAAACACAAAAAAAATACAGATACTTTATGTACAAGTGTGATGAAGAGATAGTTTCAACATCATTTGGAAAACGATGTGACAAGAATAATATCACAGAAATAAAATATATCTACTATTCCATCAGTTAATTTGAAGACCATAAAGATTGCTGAGACACATGATTAATGATAATCCCTACCTATATTCCTCCGTGATTCACTGATGGTCAGCGGTGGCATGGCATCTCTGGCATTCTCAGACTTTTTCTTCCCTTTGGCCTGGTCATTATTGGCCTTGCCCCCTCCATTCTCGGACTTAGCCGCATCTGCAGTGCCCGAAGTAGGATCCACAAAACGCTGAACGAAGCTGGTGCTCTTGTCCTTCAGCGAGCGGTAGGTCTTATTAAAACGATTGAAGTTCTGGTAAAAAAGGGATTTAACCCAAGTTTGGAAACTTTGTGTGACCAACTCACTGCGGCCGGAAGTTCCAGCAAGGCGTAGACCGTAAAGACCACAAACTGTCCGGAGAAGAGATTTCCCGGCTCCGGATCAGAGCTGTTCACCTGACCATTTGTTGGGGTAGAGCGTCGGCCGACATGCTTCATGGAGGATCTAAAAGTATTTAATTACAATTTTTAATGAAATCAAAGCAACGCTTCATAATCACACATACTTGATATCGGGGACCAGGGGAAACTTGAAATTTTCATTGAACTTTGGCCACGTGTTGGTCTGAATACTGCTGTCCATCCGTTTCGTTCCGGGAAATAGCTTTACCTGTGTAATCGGTGGGGGAAAGGGAAAAATCAGAAATAGATACATGGAATAATAAATAAATGAGAAATATGTTCAGGGTCGCTGAGAAAATAAACTGAGGTGGCAAGTAAATGAAATGTAAATGCCTTTGTAAATATTTAGCTCAATAGCTTGATATTATCTAGTAATTTTCATTGAAAATTTCCATTGAAATTAAGAATGAGATCGGTGCTATCTAATACATATCTCATAGATAATGTTACTTTAAGCTGAAAATGTGGCTTTAAGAAATAAAATTTTCTAGATTAAATTACTTGATTAAAAATCATTAAATGATTTTAAAAGACTTTAATGAAGTTACATTTCATTGTGTAAACTGAATTATAATTAAATGTTGTTTAGTTTGTAGTTTTCAGATAAGTTACTGGTAACTGAATTGATTGACCATTTATGACCCACTTTTTGTCTAATCTAATTGAAAAGGTGATTAATTTCTATAGAAAAAAAAATAATTGAGAGACCTCACTTTATGTCTTGTTAATTTTATCAAATTGAAATATTAATAAAGTTTTAAGAAAGTTTTTATATAAGAAATTCTAAACAAAAATGTATTTATTATTATTTTCAATTAATGTAATGAAAAACAATTCTGATTCAGGTTCCTAATCTTTATAAAATATATATAAAATAAATAAAAAACAAAAATCTTTCGTATCTTTAATATTACAAATTTTAAAAAATCTCTAAAATATATGCACAACAAGGCCGTAAACAGTATCTATGAAATAGAAAACATACTACTTTTAAATACCTTATATACATTGCATATACATATCTATAGATACATTTCCAATCAGCTCAGATACTTTTGTATCTGTGTCATTTATGGGATTGTTTACCAGCGTAAGATACGCTATTTTCACAGTTCTATACAAGTCATATCACACATCACATAATATCATGACTAATTAGCACTAATTTACCTTTATCAAATAGCCCTGGACGATCTTGAAGCCGAACAGCGAGGGCAGATGTCGGGCGGCAATCAAATGGACGTTCAGCTCCGGGACAGCTGAGGAATTCTTGAACTGATCACTGTTCTTGGGATTATCGATGGTGATCTGGAAGCCAATCTCCGGTTCCAGGGTCACCGAGTGCCTGGAAGCCCCATTCGTGGAAGAATGTTGGCCGGGCAACAGGGCCCTGAGCTTGTTCATGGTGAGTGTAGGTGTTTGTTCCTGTTTCTACTCCACTCCGTGTCGCAATGGCTTCCTGAGGGTTTCCATCCGATTGTGCGCACAGCCAAGAAGCGATAAATTTTGTAAGTGACTTAACACCCGCCGCCGACTTTTTCTTATCTACGAATCGTACTTTGCGCTGATAAAAAACTTGCCCCACTCTCGCTATCACTCGCTCTCCCCCGCTCTGGCTACCTCTTGCTCTCTCTGGAAAGTGCAGTGCTCACGCGAGGAGCAATAAACCCCAAAGCTCGTGCTCCCCAAACAGCTGTTCGCTGCAAAGCTCGCTCTCTGTCATTCACACTCTCAGTTACTGCTAATCGTGACCATTGGAATTAGATACACCAGAGAGCGGCAACTTTTAGATGTATGTAAACGTCCATAAGTTCAGCTTACAATCTGCAATATCACTCACTAAACACAAAGATGCAAGTTACAAGACAGTCTCACAACCGAAAAACATAAATTAGAGTATTCGGGCAGAAGCAGTTCACAGAATTTTGCAACTCGCGCTACGTGGAGATGTCAACAAGTGCTCGAGAGGTCAGTCCACAAAGCAGAGCACTTAGCGCAACAATTAACGACTTAAATTGAGAACGAGAATGAGAACGCGAATCGGAATCAGACAGCAGACGCTGCTGGCGATCTGGACGCTACGTTCTCCAGCTGTTCCAGCGCTCAACTGAAAAGTAACTTGGAAATTACTTCGTATGCGGCCATAATAATAAGCGTACAATCATAATGCCGACACACAGTTGCTCGCCGCGCACACGCCGCCCACAGCAGCGGTCAAGATCATAGCCCTGAAGATACATTCTAATTTGATGAATATTGATAATAAAATTATTCAGATTTTATGAATTAAAGCTTTATCTTTAATCTTTATACTATTATTAAAAGGTTTTAGTAATTTAAAACATTTAAATACATAATAAAGTTTAAAAAAATGCAAATAGTGGAAATCGGGAACTACAAGATATACATTATTTATTAAAAATAAAATATGTTTAAGACAAATCAATTTTATATTATCAATTTATTTATATTTAATTTTTAATATTTAAAACCACAAAAAATACATATCAATCTAAAATATTCTTATTATTTTTACCTTAGCTGTACTATTTACTCACACTTGGAGCTAAAGAACTTTTGTTCTCTTCTTGCTACCGTAGAATGCACTGAGATTCTCTCGCCGCGGCTTGTGTCACCGTTATCGCGCAACAAAGCGCAGATACTTTGAACATGGGAAGAACCTACATACAGACAGACAAACATAGATCGGTGGCACGTCTCTTCTTATTTTTCATATTCCATCAAGCTCATGTTGGAATTAACCGCTTAGCGGTTGCACTGTAATTGGGTCTTCTTAGCGGGGCCACCGAGTAGCTCAGGTAGCTAGCGTCTTCTCGACTTCAACAGCCAACCAGGCAGAAGCCACCCACTTACGGGACTTTTCACTCAGATGTCAGAAATTATTAAAAAATTTAACAGAGTGCGATGTACAGTAAAAACTCGGCTTAGGAAATTTCTTTAAAGAATTCAGGTTCATTTTATGAACATCATTTTGAAAACACTTTAATCGTATTGTAAATAAAATAAAATATAGCATACTTCAGGGAAAGCAAAAAAAGCTCAAAATCATGAAGAAAATAATTCCTAAGGTTTATGGTAAGGATTATTATTTTCCGAAGTCTTTAGAATTAATAAGCATTAAAATAAAATGATCTTAAATTGGTTCTTATTTAATTTATTTAACTATGAGTATATATGTATTTCTGAAGAATAAAAATAAAAAAAATCTTACAGTTTTTCAGTTACAAAACATAGTTATTTATTTATTTAAAGTTAATCCCAAGAGCCAGAATTAGTTCTTAATAACATTTACTGTACCTTTAAGGTGCGGTACTGCCAAAGTCGTTTCCTTCCGCTGTTAACAATGCGTCATAACTCTTACCGATGAGCAATATTTGAGTAGCTTTTATCAAAAAACAACTGCCAAAGAGAGATAATAAAGTTATTTTACTCAGTAAGAGAGTAATTTCAAAAACCTTTGCCTTCCCTTAGGTATTGCCATTAGCTTTTTAATATAGAAAATACTATGGATACATTTTCTGCAGATTGAAAACCTCTCTTTATAGATCTCGAAAATATCCCAAAAATCTTTTTAGGATTTTATATATATTATGTATATTTATGTTTTTAAGTGATCATTGATGATGGCTCAGCACTGCTCGGAATATCTCCCAGCAGAAAGATAATTTATTAATTACCAAGTAATTATATTTTCTAAGCTACTTCCCATTAATTTTACTAAAAATAAAAAACGCTCTCAAGTAATTCAAATTCACAAGAATAAGTATATACATATATTTAAATAGACATTCATTTAACATAACGTAACGCATGGATGGAATATACAACTGGGGGGAGCTCAAAACCACAGTTCCCAAAAACCTTATTTGGCTAATGGACTCAGGGTTTTTGGACGGGATCGAAATCCCCGGCGAGACCTTGGTAGTTATACAATATAGTGGTGATGCTTGTTTTTTTTTTAAATAGGTACGAAGTGTGCATGCCCGCGCGTCTTGTCGACTGTCTCAATGGTATCCTGACCTATCCTAACTTAGTCTAAGGGAATGGGGTATTTGCTGAGATGGCGCCTAGTCCACCTCCAGTTTCCTAAAACTGCCCACCACACCAGCATCAATATCGCCGATATCGTTGCCAGCAAAGTTGGCCGCATCCTTGGTGATCTCAATCTGCATGTCGTCCAGGGCTAGGATCGCCGCCCGACGCTTGAGAAGCTTTGCTTTGAACTCGGCGATCATGTCGGCGATGGGCACGGTGCCACCGTACTCCTTGGGCAGGATGGCAGGATCGATCTTGGTCTTTAGAATATCAACATTCTTGTGAACCTGCAGGGGGAAATAGAGTAAGTAACCTCCTTGACTAAGCTTGGTCGTTAAACTCACAATAATTCGCTTCTTGAGCTTATCGCTAAGCATGGACACGCCCAGCTCGATGATCCGATTGGCATAGTGGGGAATATTGACAAAGTGCGTCTCCTTGTGCCGCATGGGCGTGGAGTTCTGGATGCACTTGACAATGCTGCGCAGGTCGGTCAGTGACCAGAGGCTAACAAAGCCCATGTTCATGCCACTCTCATCGTTGATGTACACGTATCCAGCCACCTGGGAGTCCTCATCGTCTAGGAGAGCCTCGCAGATCAGACTGTGCACGCGAGCCATTTGCACCGAAGTAAACTGGAGTTTAGAATATTTTATTAATAACTTTTCCTTATATTTTCCCAATTTTTAACTCACCTTGTAGGGATCAAACTTGGCGGCCACGGAGAAGAGCACCTGACGTCCTGTGGCGTCGCGCTGTGGCAAAGGCACCAGATATCCATTCTCGAAGATCTCGTTGATGGCCGGATCGTTGATGTCCAGATTCTGGAACCACTGGGGAAACAGCTGCCGGATGGTCAGGTAGCGCTCCAGCATCTCGCAGGCGGCGGGAACGGAGAATTTCTTGGTGCGCAGGAAGCGCAGCAGAAAAATTGCATCCGTTCGGCACTTGCGGATATGAGGATGCTTGTCGATCCACTCGCGGAACTGGGCCAAAGCCTGACGCCTAATGTTCTCATCCTCGTGCAGCTCCTCCTTGGCCACCTGCTTCATGGCCGGACTCAAGCCGCAGACATACGGGTCATAATCCCCGCCAGAACTGGACGCGGGTCCATTCAATTTTGGTTGTTGCAGCACCTCGGTCTCAAGCACTGAAAGAGGAAAGAAATCAGTTAATTATTTAATAATTTTCTTAAATTTAGAGATCAGAATTGAAGGGGTAAAAATGCTCAGATAAAAGAACTTTAAAAATATCTCTTGCCCAATTCTCACTTTCACCTTTATATAAGACACGTGACCATGGCCAAACACATTTTCCCCAAGACTCTCACGATTTAACAACTAAATTTCCCTTTTAACTGCCATAAAAGTTATTCAAATTCGCAATTAGTTTTGGTTGCTTGAGTTAGGAAGAGGTGAAGAATTTATTAACTAATTAAATACTTTAAGAAAAATATTATAAAGTCTTAAAAGTAAAAGTAAGATAGGAACCTATTTAAAACAATATAAATTTTATAGAGTTTAGAATAATAATAATTAATAATTAAATTATTTCAAAGCTTAAATCAAACTGAATTGTGAAATAAAATTAACTAATATATGTGGAGTTCTTTGAATGTATTTCCTATCAAATTTCATTAGACTTTACGTAAGGCAGAAAAATCAAATACGTAATTTTTTTTTAAAACATAATTAAACCTATGTATCTATAAAAAAAATTTCAAGGGATTACATAAAGATTAACATCTTCTTTTACAACCACTTTTATCTATCTACTTCAAATGTGAACTCTGCCAATTAAAATTAATCCAGATGAAAGCGAAAGCTGCTCTTAAATATATCTCAAAGTAAGCCTTCAGCTGCACTCATTTAATCTAAATTGAAAAATTAAATACCAGCTTAAACATGTAATGCCTCCCGCCCCTTAGGTTTTAAATTCCACTCAAGATAAGATAACAATTTAATTAAAGACCGCATTTTTGGTCCACTTGTCAGCGAAAATCCGTCTGAAAATCGCCACTGCCACTGCCAGATTTCTTCACGGCGAATATAATTGGCCAGTTGCCCTTGGTCAGTGTAACCGCCAACGAACTGAGCCGAGCTGCTACTTTGTTGCGCAATCCAAAAATTGTTAAAACATTCATCGAACTCGAAGTCGAACTCTCAAGGGTCAGCGCAGTTTACTGGACCAGCCAGCGATATAGATATGTGAGATATGCCCACATAGATATGCATACCAATTAATCCCACTTGACTTTTGACTGCACAATGTCACGGAGACCGGAATGGTTAGGACTGAACCAAAGCGGAGTGCAATGGCTTGCGTGGGCATCCAGCTCACAGTAGCTCGGCCCATTGTGGGTTTGAATATGCATGAGGATGACTCTTTTTCGTTGGCCAATCTCTGACAGAAATGGTGGTGCCATTTCCGCGATAAAACACAGCTGATTTTTTCGCTTTTACAGAGGTCCATTGACCGTGACCCAAAAATCTCAGCCGGCTCTGACACTGCTTTGCATATGAATCGACAAACATAAGGCTTGGACCCACTGCGTTTTGTCATCTCTGTTCCATCTCCAGCTACAGCTACACCTCCAAGCTCCGGCGTCAGCCCATTTAAATTTCTAGTCGTAAAAACCCCGACGAAGGTCGAGAGAAAGATGACTGCCCTGTAATTGCGGATCGGATGGATGGCTATGGCGAAGGCGCTGGCAAACAAGGTGGCGGCTCCGACCAACTATTTTTTGGTCAACAAACTGTTTATGACCAGTTTGTTCACTTTCATGGCCTTCACACAGTTTTCTCAACGCAATCGATCCATCGCTTGGCGTTGCTGATGTAAAAAGGGGGAACAAAAATTGAACGTGTGGAATTGCCCCTGCTTTGAATACCTCCAAAATCTGATCATCAGGCCTGGATATTATACATGGCCCAAAAGATTTCGGCTTTGGTAACTCGATCATTTATGGGCCATACCCCTGTCCATATGCCGTGCTGAAGATGGCTGTCCACTGAAACATGCGATTTGTAATTTCGTGATCGTTTCTTTTGCGTTTTCGTTTTCCGCTCCGCCAATTAGCCCGTTCGTTGGTTACATCACAGCATAAAAGCTGCCAAACCGAACTACATACATATCGTATATCTGTAAGTATAGTACAGGCCACAATATCGACGCGCTTATTTTGTTTATTTTTTTTGGTAAGAGTAAAGAGTGCAGGCCCCGAGAAATGCTCAAAACTGGTTTTCCCATCCCAATCCACTCCCCACACTATACAGAGAAAGAAAAGTAGCCAGCGAACATTGTTTAAGGTTTAGGTTAAGGGCAGCGAAAATATATAACATGGGTTTTGAGGAGCTTACTTAATTACTTTTATTTATTTAAATAATTATAACTTGCAAATAATTTGGGTTAAGTTTGTATTTAGAGATTCCTTTTTAAATAATACATTTCTGAATAGATTAAATAGAGCAGTAAAGCCTGCATTTAAGATGCATTTTAACTCATTATAACTTTTAATTTTTAGAATAATATAGTTTAACAAACTATTTTAATTAGAGTTCTGTTTATAAGAGAAAAATAATTGAAATTCTAAAACCTAAATGTCTCAGATGGTAAATCCTAACACTTTACACATTTACACAGTTCCTTTAATAATTTGGTAATAAATTTAATACTTGAAGTCCGAACAATATTTTCTTCAAAATATTGTTAAAGGTGCAAAAAGATAACTTTACATATATTTATAATGTTTTATTTATGACTAAATGAGCCCCCTTTTTTTTTGGCAGTGCCTTTTGCTCAATCCCACCCCATGACCGTGCACATTGGCAATATATGCGTTAGCTTTGCCTCAATTTCAAACATTTGGAATATATACGAGCTACTAGCGAATTTACGACTTGACGATATTTGCATCTGCCTTTCCGGATTGTCATGCAGATTGCATTCTGTCACAATTACAGGGACGGAGATCGCTCCGATCGCTAATGTTCCCCGGATGAGTTGTGCTTTAGATATATTCATGCGTCGAGAATCTAATGGCGATGTCGTAGAGTCATTAGGCAGCCTGGCCACGTCCGCCAGCCAAGGCCTCCTAATCCACGTCATGTTGTTGGTCAAGTCAGGGTCCGAGCAAACACTCCATTAGTTGCACTCGAGGGGATTTACTGGCCTACGGTTTATGGCGCCCAGAATAACAGTCGAGGTTGCCGCTATTGGTTATTGGTCAAAGGAAATCGTCACGTCGACGGCTGAGACTGCGTCCCTGGCAATTGCACAATAGCCACTGCCACTTGCCATGAATATTTATATGCGAAGCGCACAAATTGCATTATACCTACACTCGAACAGCACTCGCACAAGTACAAGCAGCCATCCAACTTGGCTTTTATGGCGTTGGCCAACTTCGGCCGAGAAGACCTTGCGGGCCTCGGCAATTAAGCCAGCAAACAGCAAACAGAATTACAAAACCCGCGACGAGGCTCAAACCTCTCAGCACTCAAGACTATTGGCCGTAAAATAATTGGCTGCAGCGAAACTCTGGCAGTGGGTCAATACAGCGTGATTAAAAAAGGTATTAAAAAAGAGCCTAATCTATGGTTGGTTACGCCCACGCACCTGCTTTTAAAAGCTACCATCTATCTAGGTGCACTGAGGGAAAAATTACACCGGGCTTTAATTGAAGTTTAAAACTTAAAAAAGTGTTGTTTGTGAGATTTTTTAGAATTTAATTATGCCTATTGGATTACACTCTTTGATATTTATTTGTAAAGCTTAATAGCTCCAATTATAAATGTATTTACATTATATTATTTATTTCAACTCAAATTGAAATATAAAAAAATATTGCTATTTACAAAATCCCACTGGTTTTAAAAATATATTAATCTAACTTTGAACGGACCCTTTTCGTTTTTTTTTTTAGAAATATATTGATTTAAAATTAAATGTTATAATGATCATTAAAAATATAATTATTATAATTTAGTTAGAAAAAAATCTATTTAAAGTTTACAAAAAATTTAAATTTTATATTGTTTTTTTTTTTTATATTAAATATTTGGGTAGGAAAAACTGCTTAAAAAAAATCCTTTTGTGAGGTTTACTTAGTTCTTTCAGAGAAGCACACTTTAATATTATTAATATATTAACACAAAAGTTTATTATTTTATTTTCCCAATATTAAAAGCTAACTGATAAGAAAACTATTTAAACTTAATTTCCAATATTTAAAAGATATCCGTGCTTACAAGAACTCAAGCTCTAAACTTTATTACCAGGCCCACCAATATTTTTCCAACCCATTTTCGAATATTTCCGGGAGTGCAGACAACGTCTAGCCTAAGCCAGGTGGTAATCCCAGGTAAACAGTAGCAAAACGGTCTACAAATGTCGCTGCGCATGCGCGCAACTGCGCTGCAAAAAGAGCTGTACTTGGTGAAAGCGAAAGTTTTTCTTCGGCGCTATATGAGCTTTTCCCAGGCCTTTTACATAATGCCCCCGATGATGGCACACATCTCTCTCTCTCTGATCCTTCGTCGCTAACTTCGAGCTGATATATTCGAATTCTGTTGGTTTAAACTCACTTTTGATTTAAGCACTGGCACTACTGGGGTTTCGACGGCGGTTTCACAAGTCGCTCTCCACGATAAACTTATATAACAATATTTGTATCCCCGGGGCTCTAATTGATCGCCGGAATATCCGTGTTTGAGCTCCGCAACGACTATGGCGAGACGATGTGAACGTGGGCACGCTTTGAGCGAAACTGCCAATTTTCGGGCTGAAAATTTATTTAAACCTCGCTCTCGGCAGCCGCGATTTCACTCAGGCTCAGCTTGGCTCAGCTCGGCTCAGTCGTCGGTTGAGTGGAACCAGCAGAGAGTGAGTGGAGCAACCCGAACCCAATCCGAACTTGGGGATGGGATGGCCGACGGGAAAGTGGTTTGGAGAGACTGACTACTGACGTCTTCGTTATAGTATTCTTGGCCTGGGTCAAGGTGGCGCATGCCAGCGATCAGCGATCCTCTCAAGCCAAGCGGGGCCAAAAAACCGGGCATGATGGATCCTCCTGGCCACGAGAGTTCAAGAAGCCAAACGATAATAGTTTGATTCGGCGCGTGTGCACTTCTAAGTATCTCTTGTTTTTTAGGGTTTACGGAGGGTGACGCAACCTCGCACCGGCTAGAGGTGACTATTTACAAAGGTCTAGGGGCGAGCGGGGGGCGGTGATTAACCCAAATGTACTGAGCAATTCCCAACAGCAATTAGCTAACATCACCTAAATGGCCATAATACTTTCATGCTTCATTTATGCGGTTGGCGGATCTAATAGCTTCCGCATGATATCTGATATATTTGGTGGGTATCCCAATTATAGATCCAGTGATAAGTGGGAGTTTCAGAAAAACAAATATTTCGGGAATTACAATAATTTTGAAGAATCTAACTCTACTTAATTTACATGGAAGCTAAACAGAGTTAAGGATTAAACAAATTCAGGGTTCTACCATATTCTAATATTTACATTTTTAGCCCATTTAAACTTAAACTTAAACTTATACAAGCTTTTCAAAAACCAGACTTTGGAACAATATGCTTGAAGTACTTATTATTTTAAATATTTTAAATGATCAAAAATAAAAATGTACAGTTTACTTTAAGAATGGAATTTACTTTTCAGCTATAACTCGAGTTCTAATATCATTAAAAATGGTTTATAATGATCACACTTTCGTTCTTTTATGATCTCTTAGTTCTGATGACTCAAGAAAAAGCCATTAGTCATTAAAAGTGTCTTATTTTCATAGAGTCTTATTCCAAACATTGTCACCTTTTCCCCGTTTTATGACCAAACGTGCTGTGGCAAAGATCGATGCTCCCATTTGATCTCAGTTTTCTGAAATATTCCGTACCTTCAAGGAAGGTGAGATTTTATGGGGCAAGCCAGCACAATGACCTTGAAGCTGCGAATGTTTCTAGCAAGAATTAGAATATATATTTTTTAATGTATATGTGTAACAAAATAGTTTTATTCATGATTACGTGTACTTCTACAATACATTAACATGTCACAGCTGCATTTGTGTAAGAAAGATGATGCTGTGCAAAGATTTACACTATCTGTCGGCAACACTGTTCTACATTAAAGCTGTGACAGCTCATTGCTTTTTTTTCTAGTTTAAAACTCAATGGCAAAGGGATAGTACTTGTGATTTTGGCCCTTGATCAAATCTAATGCTACCACACGCTCGCCGGTATGATAGCCATCGAGAACGGTCATCTCCTCGGGGGTCAGCTCAAAATCAAAGATATCAAAGTTCTCCGAGATGCGTTTGGGATTCGATGACTTCGGAATGGGGATAACGCCCAGACCAACCTAACAAATAAAAATAAAATAAATTAAATTGTCAATAAATCAAAATGTTCTCTATACTTACCAAATAGCGCAGCACAACCTGCGGTGTTGTCTTGCCATATTTCTGGGCAATAGCCGTCACCTGCGGGGAATAGATAAAGTCCGGCTTTTGAATATCGGGCTTTGGCTTGCCCAACGGCGTGTAGCCCGTCAAAGTGACATCGTTCTTCTTGCAGAAGGCCGTCAAAGCCTTCTGGTTGAGAGCCGGCGAGCACTCCACTTGGTTGGTGACCGGTTTGATCTCACAATTGGCCAAAACGCGTGCCAACTGTTCGCTATTAAAGTTGGAAACTCCAATGCTGCGGACCAGACCCAACTTCACCAGCTTCTCCATTGCCTTGTAGGTGTCCAGATAGTCCACATCGCTGAGTTGGAGCACATCGTTCTCATCCTTCGGCATCAGGTTGGTCTCGTCCGTGTACTTGTAGCCCACTGGCATGTGCATCAGATATAGATCGATGTAGTCTAGGCCAAAATTGGCCAGCTGCTTGCGGCAAATTCCCTCCACAAGAGCGGGATCATGGAACACATTCCAAAGCTGCGGGAGGTACATTTTTGAAAGGATAAAATTACATTTAATTAGTTGATAATATTGTAGGGAAATCTGTTTTATATGACTTTATATATATTTTTTGTATTTATAAAGCTTATTTTTGGTAATAAACATTACTTTTAATATCATTTAAAACTTTAATAAAAACAATCCCTAATCCTTACCTTAGTCACCAGGAAAATATCCTCGCGCTTGACCACTCCCTCGGCTATCTTATCCCTTATGGCCTTGCCCACTTCAGCCTCGTTTTGGTAGAAAAAAGCCGTGTCAATATGACGGTAACCCACATCGATGGCGTGCTTCACCGCAGCCTCGCCTTCGTTGTCCTTGGACTGCAAAATAAAAAAAAAATAAATTAAATACACAATAAATAAAAAAAATAATAATATGAATATTTCTACGTATTTAATATATTCAAAGTAAAATTTCATTTGTACAAGGATTATTTATTGGAAATCAAGTTTATACTCTATATATCACAGGGGTCTGGGTCTTTAAATTCCGCCCGCATGGTCTCCAGCATGACGTAGATGTAGTCTTCGCTGTACTCCAACTCGATGTCGCGCACCAGATCCACTTCACGATGCAGCTGGTGTTGGAAAAGGATTTCCCGATTTAGTTCTTCGGCTTGTTCCAGCATCCGGTCGACCAGTTCATCGGTCTGTTGGTAGTTGTCCATCAATTTCTTGGCGTGTTCCAAAGCCACACTGATATCTTTAGCCTGAGGACATCGGGGCGAGGGAGGCGGCGGTGGTGGCGGCAACGGTAGCCGGGCGTTCTGGGACTGGACACCACGTGGAGTCTGTGATCGCACTTCCGGCTTCTGCAGCCTGCGCCCTAAGCGGCCCCGAGTGCCGACGAGCTTGGACTTTGAGACTTCAGTCTTGACGGATGATGATGATTTGGTTTCACAATCAAGGGGTTTGTCGCAAAAATCTGTTACGCCCTCCACACTGCTCATTTTAAGGCGTCGGGCACGTTCCACCACGCTGGCGAGGGCGCTTTCCAAGGTATCGCGCTGGGTACTCGGCAGCTCCACTTCCTCTTCGGGCTTGGGAAGTTTCAGTGGATTCGCACTCATCTTCACCGGGTATCGCAAAATGGTAGCATAAAATATAACTAATAAATAAAGGCGATCGAATTGTGAACCGAAGCCAAATGTGTGTGTCGTCGCTTCCGATATGATATAGTTTTGATGTCAGAGTGGGGCACCGACTGTCAGACAACAAAATCCATGACAGTTTCACAGAATAGAAAAGAAATAAAAATGAATCACATTCCGCCTAGGATGTGCAGTTGTTTTTCATCTTTTATCATCTTATTTGTTGTAAAAAGTATATTTTCATCTGCCATTTTTATCCATAATATTCCCTCCACAGTTTTAAACTAAATCTTTTATATAAATTCGATTTAATAAGGATAATACTGATGGTGTTTGGCTTTCTCAAACTTCCAGATTCTGTGGCCCCGATTGAAAGACTTAAAGTGGAGCAGCTCCTCAGTGGTAAGCTGGAAATCGAAGACATCTAGATTCTCCATAAGGTGCCCTTTTTGTGCCGCCTTGGGAATAGGTACTGTGCCAAGGTCAATCTACAAAACATTTGCAATTAAATATGCTCTTCCACCGTTCAAACTCTGGGTGTTCTCACCAAATATCTGAGGACCACTTGGGCGGGTGTCTTTTGATATTTCTCAGCCATTTCAACTACTTTTCGATCCTTATAAAACTCAGGCAAGGGTCTGCCGGTTGTGGGACGACCCAGTGGCGAGTAGGCAACCACAGTGATGTTGTGCAGCTTACAGAGCTCCATTAAAGGGATTTGCACTAGTTCCGGGTGGCATTCGATTTGAAGGGCAGCGGGCTTAATGCGACAACTTAGGAGCACGCTCTGCAGTTGATCCAAATTAAAGTTGGACAATCCCAGGCTGCGCACGAGTCCCAAGTCCACCAGTTGCTCCATGCTTTTATAAGTGTCCAGGTAGTCCACGTTGCTGGGAAATCAGCAAAGATCAGTTTCTGGCTGCTGATGGGGGCCTCGACTCACTTTGTCCACAGCTCTCCGTTCTCCAAATGCGGCATCATATCCTGATCTGAGTTATAATGGACGCCCACCGGCGAGTGCATCAGGTAAAGATCTATGTAGTCCACGTCCAGTTGTTTTAGCTGCAACTCACAGGCATATTGCACCCTTTTCGGTTCGTGATAGATGTCCCAGAGCTACAAGGATATCGATTTCCTATATGTACCCAATAAGCATTGATTCTAGGACGTTCTACGGCTCACCTTTGTGACCAGAAACACCTGTTCCCGCTGCACTTTTCTCGCCCCCACAAATTCACCCAATACCTTGCCCACAAGTCCCTCATTGCGGTACAAAAAGGCGGTGTCTATGTGACGATAACCCAGTTCTAGGGCGTGGCGCACTGCATCCACACAACGAGATTTCTTTAGCTACAGATAACGTACACAACATATTGATTACGATCCGTAGAATTTCACAATTGTTCTAAAGTTCCGAAGGAATGGAAGGTTCTATTCGCGTTTATAGTCTTCCCTTTGATTAGCTTTTATCTAAATTATGCCACTTACATTGTAGGTTCCCAGGCCCAGGATTGGCATTTCATAGCCATTGTTTAGCTTGACAGTCGGAGCAAGCTTCATGTTTAACGCAAAATCAAAACTTAATTGATCGCCAAATCGCAAAAGGTAGCCGGTTCTGAGTGTGACCGTATTTAAATAAGAAAAAATACCACCGAGTATTAACACTAAAAAACTATCACAAGTAAATATCGATAAGAGACTATACACTCAGAAATGTTATCGACCGTGAACAGCTGTTACAAAAGCAAATTTTCTTAAGCTTAAAATACAAACAAAAACTTATTTTTATTTAATCATGTTTACGTGAAACAAATATAAGCTATTACTGTCTAGAAATATTAATAATATCAATCACAAGAGATCTCACAAAGTTAATCAATCACTTTCCCCAAAGTAAACGCCACCAAAGAAAGTAAGTTAATCAAATTAAAGTCAGTAAACAATGTAAACAAACCAATTTGTCTTGATCGCATTTAACCAGGCTTAAAATGAGCCACATGGGCCACATTACGGATGTCCACCAGTCGCAGGACGCCACACCGGACATGGAATCATTCACGGGCTTCGGAAATTCAGCAGCAGAAGCCTTCATTCAAAGCCTGGCCGGAATGGTGAATCAGGGCGATGTGGAGACCATGATAAGGGCACAAAAGCAAATGTAAGCTACTCAAGAAGCTACCCAGATCTTTCAAATCATTCCACCTTAATTCCACAGGCTGCAGCGCTTCGAGAAAACCAACGAGATGCTGCTGAACTGCAATGCCCTGTCCCAAAGTCGCCTGAAAAGTGCCAGCGAGGACTTCAAACGGCATGTTAAGTGCCTTAATGATATGAAAAAGGATCTGGACTACATATTCCGAAAGATACGGGTCATCAAGCAGAAACTGCAGCAGCAATTCCCCGCCATCTACGCCGAAGTGCAGCCACAGCGCAGCAGCTTGGCTGAGGAGGCAGAGGACGATACGGAAGCCCAGGCCAAAAGGGTAACAGAAGCAACAGTTCCAACTGCTCCAACTGCTCCGGCAGCCAAGAAGACAACTCCGGCCACCATTGAGTACGTGCAAATGGAGGAGGCCGTGGACAATGGCACTGTGGAGATCGAAAACGAGCTGATCAAGCGGGTGTGCTCGGTGGAGACGGCCAATCCCAACGACTCCTCCGACTGCACATCCGAGGATACAGGCTAAACAGCAACACAACTCTATTAAGTTAGCTTTACGTTTAATTGCTTAAAATATAATCTGGTACTTGTACTGCTTGGGTACCTTGGAGATTATGACGCGGCCGTCGTAGCTGAGCGAGGCAAAGATCCAGGGATCCACGTTGCTCCACTCCGCACAGTAGACAGAGTCCTCGTGCTGGTCAAAGGTTTGCAGGAGTCCGTCCGGCAGCAGTTTGTGCCGCTGCTCTTCCGTTTCTGGACCACCGCCGCTGCCGCCATAATTTGTTTCATCAAGCCCTGCCTGGACTTGGGTCTCGGAGCTCACGGAGCCTGCGCACGTGAGCAGCACCTTGCAGTCACTGGAGCTAGAGAGCAGAAGTTGGTCGTGGAATGTGTTGAAGCGCACGGACCACACCCAGTGGCAGTGATCACTGCGCTCGAAAACCGGCGCCTTGGGCATCCGGCAGTCCCAGATCCGCAGGTAGCCATCATCGCCGCCAGTGACTAGGTGGCACTGCTTGTTGGGATTGCAGTCCAGGTCGCGCACCATCTGGCCGTGGGCGTCGCTGATGCTCCAGGCACAGTGCTGCGTGTCCCGCACATCATAGGCACTCAGGCTGCCGTCGTGCAGGGCGAGGAACTGGTGTCCCTGGTGGTGATGCGACCACTTGCCGGTGGTGAAGTGTGACGTGTGCTTGGCACTCGCTGATCCCGAGGCTGGCACCTCGGCCACTACGCGGGTGGCGGACTCTGCGCGCTGCATCACCGCCACCTTGTTGTCCACGACGCAGGCCAACGTTTGCTCCTGACTGGGATGAAATTCGATGGTTTTCACCCGTTCCCCGAGGCTCTCGGTGTTTAGCACCTCAACCTGCCCCCAGGGCAGGTACTCGGACTTTAGTTGCTCCGCCTCCGAGGCGGCGTTTAGGTCCTCCGGCAATGTTAGCAGAGCTGATTGGGCAAGCACCTGTGCTCCTTTCTGGACATTGTAGACGGATGCCAGCAGGCGGGAATTGTGGGGGCAGCTGTTCAGCTTCCATACTTCGCCCAAGGCGTGCTCAAATACCTAGAACATGTGGATATTTAGTAGTTTTGTAGGTATTTCCCAGATTTTTACCTTGGATTGCACGGTTCCCTGCTCTTCCTCGTACTGAATTAGGTGCACCTGGTTCGTTGGCTTCAGGGAATTGGTGGCTATAAAAAAGCAAACATCGTTGCTCTCGCCGTACTGGGGAGTCAAGGCACGGGCCTGCAGTTCCAGCCCATATATCAGGCTGTTTTCGTCCATTTCGTCCTTTGCCAAATTATATTTCTTGAATCGTATTCTAGTAGTGTTGGTAAGCGGGTACCATTAACCAGTGTTGCCAGATGAAAATTTGGCTCTCCCCCTAAAAAATCTCACAAAGTTGAAATTTC